>JAVQJG010104883.1:0-20091 GCA_036024015.1 Craterocephalus amniculus | reverse complement strand
TACAAATACTAATAATTAAACTCCAAGTGCAGTCATTGTCAGCATTGCTCTTCCATCTTAGTTCACTTCTGAAACTAAAATTCCCAGATTACCTTTAATCCAATGCATCAAATACTCCCAAGTCTTTATAAAAACTGGAGGTCAGATTTCTCTTCACCAACAACCATTTAAAAAAAGTAATGGATTTTATTTGATCTTCTGTTCGTCGTATCTGGTATCAGGTCACATTTCTGAGCAGCACTCCCCTTCTATATTTGGTCTCTCACCACGTTTACAAACCCACTAAGTTACATGCTAACGCCTACTGTTAAACCCAAGACCCACATAATCACTTGAATAAACTAGATTTTTTTCTATTTGTATACACTTGAATAAAAAGCAGACACTCCCTCTGAAAATGGAGGCTAAATCAAGCCCATGTTTAATGATTCCCAAAAGATTTGATCAGAAAATACAATCCTTTCAAACACCAGCTGCATATTGAATATAACAGTATCATTACAACAACATTGCAAGAACTGCTTTTAAAAGTTCACTATAAAATACTGAGAAATATGTTACATCAAAGATATAACATACATACAAATAAATCTGTGTAATACAGATGGAAAAAGGACATTGTACAGAATTTACAGACAAGTTTAAATTAATTTCAAAACAACAGGCAAGTCTTTGATCTGGAAGCTACATGTGAGAAAAAATATTTTTAAATAGTTTTACCTTATTAGCGGCATTAATAAATGTCAGCTAGATACACTAAAAGCAAATAATGGCAGTGCACAGATCCGGTTTATCTTTAATAATGAACATTTTGCATTGTCACACAACATGCATGCTTCGCTTCTCTTTGCTTCGAAATGTTTTATTTCCTGAATGATGTGACAGCGTAATGATACTAATGGCATCAGGACTGGGCATATGTCAATATGTGCATCTCAAAACCAGCATCTGATTTGATGTTAGAAGTTAGATAGCATCTGCAGTTAGCTACAAATTCCATGTTAGACATCAGATCTTTTAGAAATTACATAAAATAGCAGTTTGATGGAGCAAAGAAACAAAAATAAAAGGAGCTCCAACAGATTTTAAAATGTCATGAAACAAATAGCACCAACCATTAAGTTCTGACACACCCAGTGCCTGGAACCCCTGACATTTCTTAGAAAGGGTTAATGCATCATTTTTAGAATAAACTGCAGAATTAATTCCTTACAGGTACCTTTGTTCATCCAATATAGTGCATTTTGTATACAAGTTAAAAGATAACAGGCCACATTTGTGGGCTGACTGTATCCTAAACTCTAAAAGATGAAATGCTGTCTTTATTGCCCTGCCCCTGCAACTTGGCTGACCACCGCAACAAGAAAATAGGATGGGTAATCATACTGCTTTGTTATCTTTACAGTGTAAAGTTTGCATCCATGTCACTCTTCCAAAACTGAAGAAAGAAAGTTGATTAACTTTGATTTGGCATCACTATATTTTACCAGTATCAACTTAACTGTAACCAATCTGACCCAAACTATTCAGTTTATGCATCTTTAGTGTTTCTATTTAGAAATCATGAACATTATGTGGAGGAAGGACAGAAAACATTGGGAGGGGAAATGGAAGATGCCTTTAAAAAAAGGAAGCCTCAAATTAGAGCGATTTACAGTATTTGAGCATATTCTTCTCTGTGTTCTTACTGGTTCTTATTTTAGAAACTAGGATTCCCATGATGCACCGCACAATGAGAAGTCATACTGTATGTAAGGAGCAAAGATACCCCCGAAACATGATGTTTTTGCATCTTGTAAATATGCTTCAACAAAAATGTTCATAGTTAGTGTCCTGTGGATTCCTCTTAGTCAAAATGAAGAGCTGTGTAAAAGATTATCCACACCACCTGGAAGAAGAAAAAATAATTAGACAGACACCAATGCATAAAAAAAGAACAAAAAAGTTATTTCAGACCGACTGAAACAGTAACAACAATGCATGATTTTTGCTATTTTTCTGCAACCTATGCAAAGAAATATGTTTGGTTATCATCTCCACCAAATACAGCTGTGCTGAAATGCTACTCAACCAAATTACACCAGCATGAGCTGACTGTTCTTCTCTTGCATACATTACATTTCCTTTTGTCAGCCTAACTGAATCTGCTGCACTTTGTTAAGACTAAAAAGATTTCATGAAAGATTAGTGCTCCCACCAGAAACAGAGCAAAAGATGTCATGAAGCCTTCTTTGGTGAGTTCCCACGTGCCCCCATACTCCTCTTCGTCAATCTGCTGAAAGCTGCTGAAGTATACATACAGGACACCAGCGTTGATGATGCAAAATCTAACAGGGCAAAGAGAACAAGATGCTGCATCAGTACATTTTACCGTAAGGGGTCCAGGGAAAGATGTCAGAATAAGAAGGACCAAACACCTACATGGCTATTCCCAGAAATCCTTTCATTGGTGCAACACCCCATATCACACCAAGGATAACTGCAATTATTTGTCGGAGCCAGTAAATCACATCTAAAAACTCATCCTGTGAAAGAAAACCAAAAAGTGGATTATTAAAACCAAGTAGATCCTTAAAAAAAACTCATAGCGTTAGAAGAAAGTAACCCACACAGCTTGCCCATTATAACCTTTGATCTCATGTTGTTATTGTTTCTCATGTATGAAGTAGTAGTGTAGTGTATTTAAGTAGTGTGTGTGTGTGGGTGTGTGTGTGTGTATGTGTGTGTGTGTGTGTGTCAGAGAGAGATGGATGGTGGTGATCCAGTTTTGTTTTCATTTGACTATGTGGTTGTACCTACTGGAGCTCATCCCAGCTGATACTGGGCAAGAAGTAGGCCACACCTTGGACAGGCAAATGGTGACAAACAAGCACACACCTGTATGTTCATTATGTTTCCGTGTCTCCTGGGACATAATGCTCTGTGTTTGAAGTCAATAATGACCAAGTAAAATTAATAAAAAGCATAATCAACAAGCTAATAGTGTTCGAGTTAAGATTAGTAAGAAACACAAACTGATTTTTGTTTGATGATTTTCTCCTTGTAAAATAACAACGAAAGATAGATCTACGCCTTAAAAATAAATCCAATCCAGGAAAATAGAAATGGTTGATACAAAGTTTCGTATCAAGGAATAATAGAAGTAAAAACTATAAATATCTGGATCTTTGACTCTTTAATTAGCCTTAAAATAAATATTTTTTTTTAAATAAATTATTTGAACTCGACCAATTAGCTTAAAAGGTTGTTGCTGTCTATAAGGAAGTGCAAATTAACTGTCAAATCTTTGGATTTGACGGTCAGCTAACCCAACCAGGACAGATTAATCCTTAGCATGGTAGCTAGTCACAACTACCTGTCTATCTAACTTACAATAAAGAAAGTGCATTCGGAACTTTGGGACAGTAAAAAGATAGCCTCAAAACACCAAGTTTGACATATTAAACACGAGCAACTGACTGACCTTCTCTTCCCAAACAGCATTACTGCAGAAGGCTTTGCTCCATGTGGACTGTTTTACACCCCCATTCAGCAAATGACTTTCTTCTTTCCGCTTTATAGTGCTCGCCATTCTCCGCTTGCCTTCAGAAATACACGTCAAAAGCTTTGACACCAAATTTGTTGACTGATTAAGTTAGCTTTAAATCTCCTTCGCTGACCAGAAGAAGAGCGTGCTGAGGAATATTTGAAGGTATTAGAGCAATCTACGCTGAGCTGAGCAGACAGATTTCAGTCGCTAACCGTAAAACTGAATCTGCGCATGCGCGTCATCATTTGACCCCGGTCTACACCTGCCAATCAGAGAGTGCGACGTTTCTGCAAGCGAACGGCTTGAAACGCCACAAGATAACAGCGCCCTCTACTGGTTAAAACATATAACTCCATATAATAAACCAATAAAGAAATTACAAACTTTGTGGCAGATCTAGAGCATTTTATTTGGGGTGGCAAAGGAGGAACAAGAGGTATGTACACAGTGGCATTAGTTGCATTTACATGAAGCACTTTGAAAGTCTAATCAGCATAAAATGTTGTTGACTTGATGAAATACAGGAAAGATTTGAAAATTGGAATAAGCAATATGGGACTTAACTGTGGAAGATACATTTTAGTTTTTAAAACTCTGAAAGAGTTACAGATTACTGGGTATCCCAGTACTTGAAAACTCAAAACAACTAGTTCAAACAGATATTTGATCAATGAACAAATCTTTAAACCATATTCAACCCCCTATTTATATTATTTTACTCTAATTTTGTGTGTTTTATGTATATTAGTATAGTGATTGTACAGGTGATATTTTTGTGCTGCTCTGTAATATGCTGCTGGAAATTAGAATTTCCCAGAGGGAGTCATCCCAAAGGGATTAATAAAGGCAAGTATAACTCTAAGTCTAAGTCTAAATATTTTTTGTTGTCTTTTTCTTGTTCGAAATAAGTCCACATTGCAGGTGTTATGACTGGTTTTACAACTTTCGATCATGCAAAAAAAAAGGACTGATCAAATAAGTATATTGAGTGCTCTCCCAATGGATATCAGGTCAGCTCAGTCACTCCCTGTTCTTAAGACCCTGCTCAAAACCCTTCTCTTCTCCCAGGCCTTCCCCTCATACTGATTCCAACCCCCCTCTTCTCCCCCATGTTAATGTCTTTTCTATCATGCGCTTAGCCTTTGACTCTGCATAGTTATTTTATGTAGTTTTTATCATGGCTGTGTCTTTTATGTATTTTTATTATTTTTCCAACATTTTCCCTAATAGTGTTTGAACTTTCATCTTTTTGATTTTTGTTCCTTGCATATTTTTTCATGTACAGCACCTCGGGCTCCAAAAGGTTGTTTTTAGTGTGCTTTATAAATAAATTTGAACTTGAACTTGAACTTCATATAATGTGTCAGCAAATATCTCTGATCAGATTGCTATCATTCAGGGGAAATACTTGTTCATGTAAACTAGTTGCGATTGTCCTGGGAGCAGTGTGAGAGCCACAACAGGAACCCGAAAAACACTTTAAAATGATTTACTCTATCCTTCTAAGAAAACTACTTCAATATTTAGGCATGCATTTCCTCAAAATAAATCCAGAAAAAGAACTTGAAGTACAGGACAGTTCTCAGCATCTCTTTTAGGAGAGCTGAAGATGACAGTTTTAGTGCTGTGCAGCAAAACATCTCAGCTCATTTTAGAGCTTCTGTAATACTGACGACAACTAAATTGCTCAGATAATCATCTTTGCGTTTTGATATAAAAATATAAAAATACATAGTGATCTAATTTCGTAGTATTTCTCTGTTATAAGATTTGCATCATCACATAAATTGGCTACATAAGTAAAGCTTAACATATCTAACTGAATGACACACCTGTAGGTTTTACTGATAACATGTTACATAATTCCCAAACATCTAATGGGACTGCACTGAAATATATACAGGGAATCAAAACATCCAGTGTGGTCCACCTGGAATAAAGGTTCACCTTTATGCTGAACTGCCTGAATAAAACATTTTTTCCAGCATATTCTAATTTTCCAAGTTATACCTGTATATTCTTGACAAACTTCTCTCCAGTTTCCTATAATCAAAACCAGCTTACATGGGTAACCCTCCATCACAGCGTGCGAGTGAGTCACTATCAGCACGTGTTTCCTAAACATTTGACTTAATTTTAACTTTGAGGGGTAAAAGATCACCTGTGGAAACTGACTTCACCTGGAGAAAGTTGGGCGGCTCATTGCTCCATACTGCAGACAGATTACCTCCAACATGTCTGACGCATCAAGTCCGGCAGCTTTTAAACTTTTAAAATCTATATTCTTGGTATTGTTCTTTTTTATTTTTATATTATTTTTTTCTGGACTGGTCAGCCATGTTTCTTTTTTTTACATGCTTTATTTATTTGAGAGCGACATTGCATTTGTACATATTAACAAGGGATTTCTAACTGATGCAATGCAGAGTTTGTAGATGAAGCTAATTCTCATCTCCTGTCGTCTCTAAAATAAAGATAGTATGTTATGGCATGGAATGGCATGGTATGGCATGGTATAAAGAGATACACAGAAAGACTATCGATTGATATAAAATGAGACATGATGTGCTTAACTAGTAATGATCACAACAGACGTGTAACAGCTTGAATAAGACATCAGATTTTCAGGAGGAAGAAGGGGTGATGGATTTCACAGCTTAGTCTGTTGGTGTAGGTTCTGCTGATGGCACAAACAGTTGGTGTCCTGGGTGGGTGGGGTCTGCAGCTATAGACTGGCCCCCCTCTGGACCAGGCTGTTGTATAATGAGACGAGGAGCAGTAGAGGACTCCCCACAATTATATATGTAAATAGCCATAATTAAATACAAAACTGCCACAAAGGAGCGTAAACACTGAACAAAAGAGACAACTTAAGAAAGAAAAATCATAAAAAGAAAGAAACCATAAATCTGCATTCATTGGTGCTTGTTTGTGCCGATTTTATTTTGGGTGTCCTGCTACTGTGTTTTTAAAAGTCTATAAATTTTGCACAACTTTGTCCAGATGTTTAAAATATTCCCACTTCTCATCCACCTATGTGCAGAACCAGAGGAATAGTATGTAGAATTCAACATATTCCATTTCATCTCATTGTGAATTGAATTACAGATTCCTTGTTATTATCAGTAATTAGCTTGTTCTGAATAAACATTTTATTTGGTGTGAATTTCTGAAAAAACATTTATTAAGTTCATCGTTTATCCTTAACTTCCACATGAAAGTGCATTAGACAAATGAATCCAACCTTCCAGGCCACGGCTGTGATGCAAACGTTAACTGATGTGTGTTTCTGTGGTCTAAAACAAAGATATCTGTCAAACTAACTCTCTGTGGATTCAAAGGTGTCTAATGGGAGAGGTTGAGCCTGGTTTGAGAAACCTCTCTAAGGTATCCAAATAAATATAAATTTGAAAAAAAGAAAAAAGTTTGCTCACTGGGAATCATTGAAATATCTGTTGTTCTCTTATTTGTCCAGCAGAGGGAATCAGTAATGAGTAAATCCATTTTCTCACACTTTCGTGGTTGCAGCTGTCACTCAATCTTTAAGCGGCAAATAATCTATGAAAATTATTAAAATGTTATATATAGAAAAAATGTTCTACAAATCATAACAAAACTAAACAATTAATCATTTTTATATATGTTTTAGTACTACTGATTTATCCTTAAACCAATTAAAGTAAAAAACAATTTAAACCATTTCAAGCATTCAAGCAAATGTGAGATAGGCTACAGCTGGGGTATTTCTGTTTATCTTTAAAGTCTTTATGCTGACCCACTGACTCATTCAGGAGGATGTGGGGGATGTGTTATTATCTTGAATTTAGATCAAATTGTAACCGTTCATAATCAACACGGAGTAATGAGGATTAGTTCAGATCATTTGCATATGATGTGTACTTAACATCCTGTTGCAAGTTTGAGTGACCCTTCTACCATGTGGAAAGCTTTATCTGCTATCATGTTACTGTAAAAATCATATGAGAGGGGATGAGAAGTGATCACATGTCTTCTAGCTTGCAGAGCAGCTTCCCACAGTGGTGTGGAGCACTAGTGAGTTAGGTGGTTTTTGGGGTCTTTTTACTGTTGACGGATGCGAGACTCTTGACTCTACAGTTGTTTCCAAGAAGTATGAGATAGTAAGAAACTACAGACAAGGGGTAAAGGATTGCAATGACGTATGGAGGTGATAATTATTTTGTCAGTCACTTCTTTGTTGACAAAGGAATTAGATTTATTCCTGTTGAGCTAGGTAAAGAGGCTGCCAAGTTTGTACTGAGATGGAGAATATTATGATGCAATATGGCTCATTTATACTATACCCTTAAACATAAAAGAAACATTTTCCTAAATAGAATCACCCACCATTGCACTTTCACATGAAACAATATACAGAAATTATCCTGATCTACTGCAACTAATGCATATCCTGCTATGCAGATACAGTGTACTAAAATGCTAAAAATGATTACCTTTTTCTGATGAGAGAACATTTTTTACCTGATGTCACTGATAGTTTAATAAGTATGAGAATTGGGCAACTCCGTAGGTCATGACCTTTTTTTTACCTTATAAGATCCTTAATATTGTTTTGTCTTCTATATAGTCAATCATGATTAAGTGCAAAGCATCATTTTGGTTATAAAAATGATAGTCACATTAAGTAAGGAAACTGATTGGCCACCATACTGTAAAGTCACTACAGTAAAAGCTCTGCAGTATGTGTCAGCACAAAAATGTTTAAAGTTGTGAAAGTGGAAGGAAATGGCTATTAAAACATCATCAGTGCTCTGGTTTTCCAGTAAGCTAGTTAATCATTCTCTGCCAATTTACTAAATAATTAATAGGGTTTTTTTTATAATGTCCGTGTGTAAATGGGGGGTATTTGATTTGACAAAACATAGTTCCGAAATTGAATAATACAGTCAGATCAGATGTTAAATTGGAAGTAGAAAAGGAATAAAAGGAAGCACTGAAGCAACAGATCACTGACGTATATCAAACTAAGCAGCATATAAATATTTGCATATTTCGCGGTATTTTACAAAATGCTTTCACGAGGATTTTCTGCCTTTTGTTGTAGCTTAGGGTGACTTCAGGATAACTTTGGGGCGATATCTCTTTAAGAGAGGTTACCTGGGAGAGGGACAGGTGTGAGCTGCTGGAACATCACGTTTAAATGGGATTGGGAACGTTTTATACCTCACTGGCATGCTGACTGAAATGGCTCTCACCCTGCCAACATTAGTGGGTCATTTTGACGGCTGGATGCCTGACTCACTTTTACCATCCCTTCACAGCCGAGCTCAGGCCCTCACGCCAACTCTACCGTCAGTGACGTCTGCATCACGTGTGCGTCTCTTCCCTCGGTACGTCCGTCGTATTTTCCTCCCCTCCACTGCCTGCTTAAACACTGGGAGACACTCGAAATAAACAAGCGCAAAGAGAGGGGTCCGCTGTTGGGACCAGTCTGGCTCCGGTGTCACGTTTATCAGTAGCCAATGGACGGAGGGGTCGCACACCTATAAGTTACCATCAGTGAGACCCAAACCTCCGTTACTGCCTCCTCTGAGCCCGTCTCAGTGTAAACTTGTTAATACCTGCGCTGCGTTCACTGAGCTCCGACAAAAGCGAGGTAAGTCTGCTCTACAGATACGCATGGATACTCGTGTTTTACCTTTCCTAAACTTGTGCGAGCTGTTGTGAAGCCTCACCTTTGCGGGTTTTGGCTCAGCAGCAGCTCTGGCCAGCTGCATGTCGCCTGCTTAAAATGGCGACAGCCAACGGGGGGAGAGAGAGTGTAGTTTTTTTAGAGCTTGGGGGGGTCTTGGCTTTTTTTCTCCACGGTGAATTGGTTACACTGTTCAAAACCTATAATGCAGACAAGCCCATTAAGTTGGGGGCTCACTGCGCTTAAGTTGAGCGGAAGATGCATCATATACGGATATGTTTGACGCCGCTGCGCGCAGGGACTCACATACAGCACGGCCACTCGAGACTGCTGTTTTATTAGAAAAAATACCGCTAATTGCTACAAATAAGTCAAACTACTGTTAGAATAAGTGGTGGACACATTGTGTTTGTTTACATTGATGCCAGATCTGTAAAGTAAAGCGGTAAATTTCCCCAATTTCTATTAATCAAGAAGTTAGAAATCACTTCAACCAAAGCACATATAACTAAAACTGTTATTTATCTGCAAATTATAATTTAAATCAAATGTTCAAGTAACTTACTGTAAATGGGCTTTTGTTGCATTTTCATATTATTTATTTATTTTTTTGTCAAGAGCTGCTAAGATGTTTGGATTCATAATTTGATTTAAAATCAAAGTTGTCACACTTTTTTGCAAACCATAAGCAACAAAGATGGTCCTGTTGCATGAAGCTTAAAAGTTGTGAGTCTTCAAACTGTTGCCATGGTCATTTATCATGTCAGCGTTGTCATGAGTGTGTGTCACTCCAGGGATTAAAGCAAAGCTTTCCCAGACAGCTAAATTGTCTGATGTCCACGTGAGTCTCAACACACGGCTTAATCCAGCTCTGTTGGTCACCTACAGTACACCTTCTTCCCCTACAACAGGCCAGTTTCCACTTTAATGCTGATCACAGTACTGTAGAAAAAATAAATTGGCTAAAGAGTAAAGTCGGAAAGGTTGAGGAATCATTCAGTCCAGATTAGAATTAACTCGGATCATTATGGTGATTGTCATCATCTTTTTATGTACTTCATTGTGTTGCTGTTTTCATAGCTTGAGGAAAACTGCTGCTCATTGTGATAAGTCCCCCAGCATCTCCTCATTTTATTTCCCCTCAGGTTTACAGTGAACACATGTTGAGTTACTTTCTATAATTTGTATGGAATATCCTATTTTGGCCTTTTCTCTTTTAAAAATTGCAAACCATCCAAGTCTGTTTATGTTGCATTATTTCCCATTTTAACCATTAAATAACCCGGTGACTTTTGCATATATTAGGCAGACTTTATTGACTTTTCATTAGCGACTTGCCCCTCCTTTCTTTACCGACCCGTGTAATGACGATTTCCTTGCAAATCTCTAACAAGTAAGGCCAAATAAAGACAAGGGTTTTGAACCTTTTCCGAGTCTTGAAGGAAAGCAGTGCAGTCCACCCTCCTGTCCGGATCAGACACAGGCTTGGGTCAACTGCGATAGCAGCCTCATGCTCTGCTTGAATGATGAACAGCTTGTGATGTCAGCCATTTTAGGTTGGACAACACAGAGCATGGTGCTCCGCCATCTTTTTCTCCCTCCCCTCTCAGCAGCCCAGTTTTAACACATGCACCAGCAGTGGCCACAGCAATGCAGCCGCTTGCAGCCCACGCAGCCATCATCCCGCTGACCTAAGAGCAGCCCAGATGGAGAGTCAGGCATCAAAGGGAATGACACTGTAGGAACGCTGTAATTGAGGTTTCCTCATTGTTGCCAGTGCGTGTAAGACTTGAGACAGAAGTTCAGATGCGTATAAGATGTGTGTTTTGCTGTAGGAAACCTTGGGGATGATTGACAGGAGGAGGTTTGCTGGAGCTGCATCTGTTTAAAGAAGGGGGGGAGTAATTAACAAGCCATTTATGTTGCAGCAAAATATGTAAAATGATGGATTTTGCAAAGGTGATGCTTTTATAATTAACTTTAATATGTTGTGTTTAAGGCTCTACTCAAAAGGGATGGTTGTTGCCAGACTTTCAGGCCTGTTTGTGTTTCCATACCTGCGCTTCATGCAGTGAATACGGGACTTTGATTGCTGCAGGCCAAACACAAGAGCCACAGAGCGCGGAGGGAAGAGGGCAGCCTGCATCTGTCTGCACAGAGACTCTAACAGGTAGAGACGCCATCAGCTCTCACCAGTCGCATAGTTTGGAGACGGCAACCACACCTAGCAGAGAGACATGAGCACCGCGTTCAGGAGGTGCTGGAATAGGAGCAGGGCAGGGACTCTCCAAATACCACCGACAGGGCCGTGTGGAACAAACAAGACCCGCTCGGGCCAAGGGCTGGATGGCATAGGAGACGTGTGTGTTTGTGTGGAGAAGTGAGCTGGTGGAAGAGCGATTGGGTAGGGGGGGTAGGAGGTGGTTGCCATGGGGACAGTAACACACCAGTGGCGCTGCCGACCTGTCTCCCTGGGCCAAACTTGTTCGGAAAAGGGAGGAGAAGAGGGAACAGAGGTAGAGAGGGAGGGGGACGTTGGAAAGGGGAGGGGAGTGAGGGCGAGGAGGGATGTGTGGGGAAGCAAAAACATGGAGCAAACATGGAGAAGCCTGCCTGGTTGTTCACCTAGGATGCGTCCTGGCAAGACAATGTCGGCGTCACTCATCTGTGGCTTTTCTCTGCTGTGTTTGAGCCTGTTGTTGTACTCTGCTCTGACCCAGGCGAGAGCAGAGGGGCCCGGCTGTGGAAGGAGGTCACGCTGCGCTGTGCAGTTGGTGAAGCAGAGAGAACGCGGGCTTTGAACCAGGAGGGCAAAAAAAAACAAAACACACAACCTCTGTGTCACCGGGAGATCTGTGCCTCTCACACACAATCATAACAGCAGCAGCATCACTACCTCGGTAAGCAAGCTTCACACACACGGGCATGCAGGCACCCACCCCCGCCCCGCACGCCACATACACTCACAAACACGAGCCCCCGCCCGCCTCCCTTCGCTCTACTCTCAGTCTCACAGGAAACCCACACATG
This sequence comes from Craterocephalus amniculus, assembly GCA_036024015.1. NCBI lineage: Eukaryota > Metazoa > Chordata > Actinopteri > Atheriniformes > Atherinidae > Craterocephalus > Craterocephalus amniculus. Next base: position 7,861 of record JAVQJG010104883.1, on the reverse strand, counting down.
CAAATTTACTGACACGCATAGCGGACACAAACCCAGCATCACCACATGGTCGGTCAGTGCGCGCTCAGCGTTCGACCTATCAGAGCGTGCACGCTCGCCGGTGAGTCAACACAAGTTGTCTGAGACCTGAGCGGCCCGTTTCCTCTGGCTGATCGGGGGCTCGGTGTTTGTTTGAGGCATCACCTGTGCGAGGCCTCATGCTCCTCGCTGGTCTCACTTCAGCTGATTTGTTTGCGCCGTTACGGTTTCTGATTTTTCCACGCAAATGGCCGCTGGAGCTCCGTCGGCATTAACAGGCCTGATGTGTGTATGTGTGGATAGGATTGTCCACTCACTGGGACTTTGTGCGCCTTTCTTTTAGCTCTACTTTTGCCACTGAGACCTGTGTATGTGTGCAGACAGACGCAGAGGCTGCTGAACTCCAGGTTACGTCCGTTGGCAGAACATTCCAGACTTTGCAGTGCGGTGAAGAGCGAGGGAAGCAGTTTGTGATTGCAGTTTTAAGCAATAAGGGGGCTCGGAAGTGCGGGGGTAGACTGGTTGGTGGTGGTGGTGGGGTGATCAGGGAAGAAAATTCCTCACAGAAACACCTCAGTGCTTCCTCCACGATAGTTAACACCCCTCCTCACCCCGAACAGCCTGCCCATCCCCCACCATCATCTCCCATTCGCTCTCCCTCTCCTCCTGCCTGCCACCCACACCCTGCAGAACCACGTGATGGATGGCTGCGACTGCCCACCCATAAGGCTTTGTGTTGGTCATGTGACCAGCCTGCCTTGGCAGCGCGGTGCCCCCTGATGCAGAACTGAATGGCAGGGGAGCAGCAGGAGGAGGGGGGGGGGGGTGTACGCAGCGGCCCAAGCAAAGGGCCGTTACTCTCTGGTAGGGGGTCCGAGTGGGGGTGGGGGGCATCACGTTCCCTCACAGTAGCAAAGCTCAGTTGCCTGTTAACCCCTCGCTGTCCCGTCCAAAGAGAGGGATGCTCTGGTCTCACTTCAGACAGAAGGAAGGTGAGGATCCCTTTTAGGAAAACAAAAAGTCGGCGCCGATTTTCTTTGGGTTTCCGTTCTGAAGGAGTTAGATGTGGAGCCTGAGATTTCATGTTGCTCCTATGTTTATTGCTTTTATTTACTTTTTTTCCCCGTCCAACCTAAGGCCCCTTCTGGTCTCTGTGTATCTTCTGTCTCTCCCCAGCCCTGTGGGGGCACTGAGCTAATGTACCATGACCTTTGTGTGGCAAAACAAGGTTTTACATGTACATTTTATTTGTGACTACACCGTTTGCCCCTGAACAACTTCCATTTGATCAGAGAAGAGTTTATTTGTAGGAGAATAACTCTGGATTTGCTGCACACTTTGGCGGAGATGTGGCGTTCTTCTAAGATGACACAAGTTTGATCGGTGTGGTAAATGTTTATGTTTGGACTGCCAGCCAGAAAGGCACAGGTCCGCTTTTATCCTCGGTAAATAATCTATGTCTGGGTTTATAGTAGACTTATTTATTGAGATTTTGGAGGATTTTTTTCTGTCGGGCATCACTCAGCAGTCGAACCTTGTTGAGTTTCCACTCTGTGCATGAGGTGTCATGTTGGGGCAGAGTGACTGGGAGAGTAATTGCCCTAGAGCTGTCCTTCGATACTGCATCACCGGCTCTGTGTTTGGGGAAAGGAGGGAGGAGTAAAGCCCACCACAGGAGGCTTCGCCATTTTGTCGAAGACGAGGAGTCTGGAGGTGTAGTGAGCATTTTAAGATGTGCTTTCTCATGCAGGTATTTCACTGTTTATGCCACGATTTGGCACGATCACATCTTTCTAAGGAACATCTGTTGAACCACCCACTTGCACGCTTGATGAGTACGCTCTATCTGAGGCTGCACGAATGGGTATTTCTGCTACAATCATTATAAAGGTGTTTAGTGAGACTACAGTGGCTGTGGATATAAAAAAAAAAAACACTGTGCTGTCTCTGTGGGGGTGTGTCTGAAAGAAGGGAAGTGAGACGGAGTTATGTGGGGGAGGGGAAAGAGAGGGGTAGGACAGGAGCTTTCCCAAAAAGCCTGTAGAGAAGAAGCAGACTGAGGCAGCTTGTTTGAATTCCCTCATAAAATGGAGAACTTTAAGTCTCACGAGGCAGAGAGCTCTTTTTTTTAAAAATGTCTTTTAATTGAATATGAGGAATTCTGTCATTTTTAAGGACTTTTTCACAAGGTGTTAGTATCACCTGTGCCGTTCAGTTTACCTGGAATCACCCATCTATGCAGGTTTTTTTTTTTTTTTTATTCCGTCTGGGAGAAAACGGGATCTTGCTCCATGTTAGTGAGAAAAAATGCCTTTTTTTTGCATGCAGTGCATCCATCTTCTTGTTATTTGCCAGCAGAAATGTACAGGTGTTTCATATCCGACAGTGACTGAACTCATTCATGTTCCTCTGTTTGTTTGCTTTTTTTTCAGGATTTCCTGTAAAACTGCAGAGAGAACTTGTTGGACCTATGGAAACAGCCTGCCACCCTTACTCCCCCATGCCTGGTCTATAGTAAACAAATAACCCGTCCTCTCCATCACACCCCACTCTCAGCCATTTGACCAGCCCTTCCCACCCTGTGGTCGCACCATGGCCAGCAAGAGGAAGTCTTCTACGCCTTGCATGATCCCTAGCAAGATTAACTGCCCCGTAGAAGAGGTTGAGCAGCGCTTTCCTGCTCTTTCACATCAGAGTAGGGTATCTGGAGGGGACAGACATAGCCCTCCGGACCCTGGTGAGTCTTCCAAACCAGAGGCGAGGGATGCTGATAAGGACGGTGCTGGCACTTATACCTGCAAGCCTTGTAATTACGAAACCCACGACCTTAACTTATTCTTGGATCATGTTTACTCTGGGCATCCAGACTTCCGCGCAGACCCCGGCTTTGTTTGTGTGGGTTGTGGCGTTTCCGCGCCCAAGTTTGAAGGCCTGGCCCTGCACAATGCCAGGGTTCACCCCAGCACACTGAATACCACTCTGCAACTGAGGAAGAGGGAGAGGAGGCAGGTGGTAGAGCAGTATCTGGTGAGTGGAGTGGAGACCGGCAAGGATAGTGAGATTTCCATCACCAAAACCCCAATAATGAGGATGCTGAAGGGCAAGTCGGAGCCTAAACGGATTGTAGTGTCTCACATGGTCTCTGAAGAGCCGTCCTCGGACCCACACTCCCTCTCTGCATCAAGAGATGCTGAAAGGAAAGAGACTGCTGCAGTGACAGTAACACATGTCCCTACAATTGTCCACAATGGAACAACTAAGGTCACGTTGCCCTCAGCGATCCAAATAGTCAACGGCTCTGCAGCGTTGCCGATGTTAAAGACGGCCGTCACACAGGTATGTGGGTGCTTTTTGTGTGGATGTTTTTTTTATCTCTTGTTGTGTAAAACAAATTCACTCACATTGTCTAAATGTTTTCAATTCCCTTAGGTTGTTTCCGTAGCTCAAAACAGAAGCCTTTCCCACTCTGCACCAATCACAGCCTCCACAAATGTTTCCTCAGCCTCCTCACAATCATCCTCCAAAAATCTCCCGAAGGTAATGGTTTGTAATGCGTCACAGTATCATGGAAGTCTTCCAATAACACCTTTATAATCTGCAGAAATGATTTTTACACTTTCCTTTTCTCAGGTAATGATTCCGTTGAGCAGCATCCCCACCTACAGTGCCTCCATGGACGACTCCTCCTTCCTGAAGACCTCCTTCAGTAAGTTTCCATACCCGACAAAGGCTGAGCTCTGCTACCTGACCGTAGTCACCAAGTTCCCAGAGGAGCAGATCAAGATCTGGTTCACTGCTCAGAGACTAAAACAAGGCATCAGCTGGTCCCCAGAAGAGATTGAGGAGGCGAGGAGGAAGATGTTCAACACCATCATTCAGACGGCGCCGACCACCTCACAGAGCCGCACTCAGAGTCACCACAGCCCTGCTCCACACACTATCACAGTCCTGCCCGCTTCGCTGGGGCCCACAGGGATTCCTCAGTTTCTGCAGGGATCTCTGGTCAGCCAGGGAGGGGTCATCGTCACTCAGCCAGTGGTGGCAAACGGTATCCAGGTCAGCAGCGCTCCGGTGGCCCTGGCTGTCACACCTAAGCCTAAGGCAGCAGCACGGCCGATGATGCAGGCCCGACCTGCTGCAGCGCTGGTGGCAGACAAAGGCATTAGCATGGTGGTGGGAACAGTGGGCAGCAGCAGCGCTGGAAGCAACATCAATAGCAACTGTAATAGTAAAAGTGGGGGAGGGGGCACTAGCATTACTAGCCGTAGTCAGTCTGATGCCATAAATCTCAGTATTGGAAGCAGTAGTCACAGCACGGCTAAGGTGAGCAGCGTCAACGGTAAGCACAGCAGTGCTAATGCTGACCCCGGTGACAAGAGCAGTAGTAATGATAGCAGCCGAACCGGTTCTAAGAGCGCCGCTGTCAGCAAGGGAAGCAGCGGTAGCACCGTACAGGGTGACAGCAAGCGAACCACGGACAGCAAAGTGGTTAGCAGCAGCAAAGCAGGCGGGGACGCACAGAAGAGCAAACATGCTAACGATAGCTACAACATGAATGACTCTACTAGTACAGAGGACGCTGAACCCTCTGCCAGAGACTCTCCAGCCATCAAAATGGAGGACGCTTCATCCCCCGCCTCCAAATCTTCCTCCCCGTCTCCTTCAGCTGCTCCCGGCAGCACGCTTGGCACCCGGACGCCTGTCGGCGCGTTCCTGGACTCCAGCTTTTACAAGGGCAAGAAATCTCAGGAGCAGCTCAACACCCTGAAGGACAGCTTCCAGATGAACCAGTTTCCTGACCAGGAGGAAGTGGACCGCCTCATTTCTCTGACCGGCCTCACCGTGCGAGAGGTCCGCAAGTGGTTCAGCGACCGCCGCTACCACTTTCGCAACCAAAAGGGCACGCGTTGCAGCACTGGAAGTCAAAATAAGCCCAGCACCGTCTCTGGACCAGGGAGTGGTTTGAGTACGCCTGTGAGCAGTGCTGCCGTTAGCAGTGCCGCCCCTGTGGATCTGTCAGAAAGTCGCAGTAGTTCTGTTGCTAGAACCCCCCAGCAAAGCTCCCCTAATGCTCCTCTGAGCCCATCTGCAACTCCGACTCCCACCTCTCCCACCACACCTTCCCGCAGACTCCCCAGACCACCGTCGCCAGATTTCACAGCCATCCGCTATAAGGAGAGAGAACCCCATCAGGTGAGCCGCGAACCTGTGGAATTAAACACAGAGCCTGTTTTTTAGATGCACATGTTGGAGTTTTTATGAGATTAGCAGTGACAGGAAAAGTAGTTTTCTGTCATTGTTTACTTGTAATTCATTCCTGTTTATTCTACATTTTATCCGTGCGGATATTATGTGCAGGTCAAGGCTCTGGAGGCCAGCTTTACTGAGAATGCTGATCCATCAGGCGAGGAGGTGGACAGGCTGCGATCTGAGACCAAGATGACCAGGAGAGAAATCCACGGCTGGTTCTCGGACAGGAGGAAGAGAGTGGCTGCAGAGAAGAAGAGAGAGGAGGCAGATCGTGTGTTCAAAGATGATGAGGAGGACATGGAGGCTGACGGAGAAGAGAGACAGAAAGATGATGGTTTTGGAGAGCCAAAAGTCAACCCTATTAAAATAAATCTAAAGATGCTGAAGGTGACGGAGGCCAGTGGCAAAGCAGAGGGAGAAGGGTTGGATCCTCCGACTATTCCATCTGACTCCAGCAACTCGCCCTCTTCCTCCTCGTCCACCTCCAAACCACCTCAGTCCTCCACCCCGACCCCAAAAGCATCCTACTCCCCAAAACCCACAACCATCCGAGGCAAGAAGACACCTGAGCAGCTCCACCTGCTCAAACAAGTCTATGCTCGGACCCAGTGGCCCAGCGCCGGCCAGTACGACGAACTGATCACGGGCACTGGGCTGCCCAGACCTGAGGTGGTGCGCTGGTTCGGGGATTGTCGTTACGTGCAGAAGAACGGGCAGCTGAAGTGGCTGGAGGAGTACCAGAACATGGTTTTGCAGGAGGACCTGAAGCAGGATGGCACAAAGATTCTTCAGGCTCACCTTGATTCCCACGGCAGGCTGCAGGAGTCACAGGTACCGATGAAAACAAGTGTCTTTTGACTTAACTTGACTGGAACTCTGTAGGGGATTATGTAGAGATGGTATCTAATCTAAACTAACACTGTTGCTTTTAGGTTTTACTAATCATATTCTTATTCTGAGCTATTTTTTCTGAGGCAGTGAATATTTTGTGGGTTTAGATGCAAATGACTGAAACCACAGACTCAGTTGATTCAGAAAAAAAGATTTGCAGCAAAGTGCAATCGGAGACAGCTCAGCAAATCATTTGACTTTAAATATCTACTATTAAATTAAAATCATAAATTTTTTTTGCTTTAAATTATTTACCAAATTGGGTGACAGTGTTTGAAAATTTGAGTCTTTATGTGTAACTGAAGCATTTGTCTTCTGCAGAATGTAATAGTCAGGCTTTTAATTGTTTTTCATAAATGTCTGGTCTTTTTATTCAGAGCCTGTTGTTTGATAATAGTTAATGTCATTTAAGAAAATGCGCATACCTTGTGAGTATATATCAATGACACACTCCACTTAGCGGTGTGCGATATGACGATATTCGATTGGCAAGGATCGTGCAGACGATCTGCCAGAGTGAGATTTTATGGATCATTTATGTCACATTATATTAATTGCAGTTCTGTGCTGATGCACCAACATTACCCACTCAACCTAACAATCCAATCATAGCGAATTTTGAGCAGTAACACAGTTTATGTTGCATCTGCTCACTTTTATCAGTGTTGTTTGCCTTGTAAAGCCTATTTATGCTCGACCCAGATAATGGATACGCAGATGTACGGACAGTTCTGATGAAAATGTTAGGAAATCTGAAATGGTAGGAGGAAGAACTGATTAGGTTTTGGGGGCAATCCCAAATTTTGTTAAACATAAGAACCACCAGCATTCAAGTCCTCCCTAGAGCCACCAGAGGGGGTCATTCTGGCATCGATGCAGCACCGGTGGAGGACGGGTGCGATCAGTGCAGTGATGTCCAAAACTTTAAAAAAAAGAACACAGCTGTAGGCCATCTGCTAGTTACAGGTAGATGCAATAACCCGACGTCGTTTTACCCGAATCATGTTGATATTCTGGATCTGGTGATCCAAAACGTTCAAAATATAGGGGGAACTGGGTGGGCTGTTGGGCCTTCTGTCGGTGAGTCACCTGATGGCTTGGTGGGAGTCTGTTCTGTTCTGGATGCTTCAGTTTTTTGTCTGTGGCCCTATAGAGGTCAGTTTTAGATGAGATGTCATGAACTGGTCCCACACAAAGAGATAAAGGCGCCAAGATGCCCTGAAGAAATACAAAATAGAGGTACAGTGTTGATCATTAAAAAGAAAATATTACTACTACAGAGTGTGAGTATGTAATGTAAAGTCCGACATATATACCAATGAAAACATTAGTCTTTGCTGCTACATAAATGTCAACTTGGTCATTGATCCAACTGGTATTGAAAATAATTACTGATAATAAAGGACAAAGATATATTTTGTCACTCTGTCAGTTATGAAATGTCATTGAAATAAATCTTTTTTTCAGTGTTCATACTATCTTATGTAGTTATGTTGCAGAAAAGATCAGTGAACAAGTATGAGAAATATTGCATGATAATTTGCTGCAGGAGTTACTGTATTTATTGTATTATAATATTGGTCTGAATTAGGGATGGGCACAATTAATCGATAATCGATTAATCGATCGTTAAGACTTTAGTCGATTACATTATCTTTAATCAATTAATCGAATGCATCTGTAAACTGGTGCTGAAGCTGTA
>JAVQJG010104874.1:0-10579 GCA_036024015.1 Craterocephalus amniculus | reverse complement strand
ATTACTAAATATAATTTCAAATTCAACAATTAAATGATATAAAAAGAAATCAAATTTCTAAAGCATTTTCTAATTGCACATTGTCAATGTTGTAACTATAATTTTAATTGAAGCAATGTGTTTTGTGAACATTTCGTTCGATAGTATCAATTTGGAAGAGCCAGAGATGTGTCTGTGACCAAGCAGCATGGTCATAGTTACAGGACTCTCAACTGTGGCATTATCATAACTGTAGTAGCCTATTCCCCTGATTGACAAGATCAGTTTGCCAGTCTGACTGCTGCAAACATAATATCGCCACTCCCGTGAATAATGCTCCAGATGATGACACTGCCAGCACTGCTGTAGTGTTCCAAATTGTAAAACTAATTAAGAACATGTTTTTAGGGACAATAATAATTTACTGGGCCACAATGACTGGCTGATATGTCAATTAAGATTTCCGAGAGCAGTGCTCTTATATGCTGAACTAGACCGACACGCAGCAACCCCACTGCGTCTGCAGCTGTTTCTAGCACACTCTGTTGTGGAGCTGTTTGGCCTCCTCAAAGACCAGTGGAGGTGTTTGAATATATTGGGGATCAGCTTGCTGTACCATTCAAACAAATTGTGCATAAAATTTATGTCAGGGTGCCCTGCACATCCCCTCCACCCCCACACCATCAGAGAAGATATTTTCCATGTTCAGCTTTTATGCAAACAAAACGAGGAGCACACTCCTCCATCCACCATGAATTTTTTCCTTGTGCGCAACTTTTAAAGAGTCAGATGGAAACAGTTGCAGTAGGTCACGGCCCGATCTATGGCAGAATTTATTTATTTAATTGATCAATCGTTTTATTTATTTTGGCCAGATCTAACTTTCTCTATAAACTTTACTTGGAGAAAGCTGAACTCAGTGACGCAGTGTATAATAAGATTGTTGCTCTGCACTTTCGAACTTACTTTCCTTTTAACATGGATACAACTTTAATTTCATTATTGTTGGTCATTTTTGTTGCTATATTATTTATTTATTAAGGGTAAGGTTATTCCATTGTAATTACTTTATATGTTTATTGACTTTTTATGAGATTTGCACCTCATAATCTGGAGTGTTTGTTGTCAACTTTTATTCTTCACCTTCAGACACTCAAAGCTGTTCTCTTACTTTGTACATGATTCCTTAGAATAACTAGTTTTTGACTAATCTAATGACTAATTTATATTAATGAAGTATCACTTCAATCACACGAGAAAATGTTTCAGTCTAACCCTGTTTTAGTAATTTACAATAATTTGAAATAAGTCAAAGTAATTTGATTAAGGACACAGAGGATATCATGGATCAAATGACTTTTTTATATTTCTATGTGTGAGAGGTAGTGATTCATTAAATTTTAATGTCTCACTCCAAAACCTGGTCTCATTTTTCCCCCTGTTATTCTTCTTTAATTAATCATTTCCTAATTAAACTCAATAACACACAATCATATGACATAACAGTTTTGGCTGGTTTTATTCATATATAGGTGAGTGGTATCATACTTTTCCAAACTTAATCAAAAACAATGAGTGAACAGTGAGTTTTTAAGCTGCAGCTGTGTTGTGTTCAGCTGATTGGGATTCTGTGTCAGTGCTGCTGTAAATGATATCAAACCTTATTCCAGCCTTGTTTTATTTGTTTGGAGTATTGTTTCATCAGCTCCCCTTAAACAGATCTAAATGATGTTTAGCTTCATGTTGTTCTCCTTATCTTCATCTTCACCCTCTGATTTTAGCTCTGAAGGAAATGACTACCCACTATACACAACACACTGACAGATTTTCTCATATCATTTAGATGATACAGAAATCTTTAGATTTCATCATCTTCTTCATTGCCCAACCTGATGCGCTCTGCGGCGTTAACATGAAACCGCAGCACAGAAGGATTCGGCAGGTGTTTTTTTCTCATCACTCATCAAACAAACAGAAGCCATTTCCAAAAGCTGCTGCAGTCACAGAAGACATCACTGAGCAGGTGATGTGTGTTTATGCTAAAAAGCAGCAGAAATATATCACATAAGTAATAGATTTCACTGATCCTGTGCCTCAGCTGTCCTCCCTGCTTCTCCTTTTTTCCTGTCATCCTCCGCTGGCTTTAATCTGACTAGCCGCTGTGGTGACAGATTGACCAGTGAATGAACTGTTTATTGGATGCAAGGGAAACAAATTGCAGTTTGACATGTTCCCTGAGTTGTCTAATGAGAGTCGGGATGAAGTATATTACCCTCTGCTTCCACTATTCCTTCTCAGCATGTGCTAAACCCAAAACAAGGTTTGGACCTCTGCCAGGGCAATCTCAATCATTCATATTTAGCAACCAGGAACCATGACCGTATGTGTGTGTGTGAGTGTGTCTGTGTGTGCATGTCCTTCATGAAAATAAAGAAACAGTGCTCTGTAAATCCTTCAGATTGATATGCTTTGTGTTTCTTCAGAATTTGTAGCTCAAAAAGTGCCTAGCTAGTTGTAGGTGTCTGATGTAAGTTTTACTTGCTCATTCCTATTTTAGATTGTTGATGGGAAAAATGTCTCCCTATCGTAAGTTAAGATAAGATAAATGCTGTATTAATCCCAGTCTGCAGCTTACATCACATCACACTCACTTCCTTACAAAGAAAAACAGTAGAAATACTAAACATAACAGCACAGTTTTATAAATACTAAAAGAAACATCTAAAACTGTTATTCCTCACACCATAAAAGTCCAGGTGTGGCATTGATTTAGCGATAAGCTGATTCTACACATGTAGCTGCCTTGTCACAGCTGCTAAATGACGGTAGTAGTAGTAGTAGTACTAGCTGTGATCTGAATCCATTGAAAAAAAATAGTTGTCCTTATTTATGAAGATTCTAACAGTTTTCAAGCCTTACATTAAACAGATAATTCTTAGAGATATCTGGATTGAATCTCCCACCACCAGTTGTTAAAGGATAACTGATTTAATTCAAAAATAAGCCTCTGCAGGATCCAAAGGGTTAAAAATAATCGAGTAAACAACCTGTTCAGCATTCACATCACAGCAATGTATATTAATGATTAAATATCTTCAATAATTTCCCTTAAAATAACATCTTAGATTCGGTCAACATGCCTGATAAAGTTTCAGAAATGAATTCAGAAACTCAACACCAATTTCAGTCCCAGTTTTGAGCATTAAGGTGCTGTGAGATGGCTTTATTTGCACCTCATTGCCTTCTCAGAGCTGTTTAACAGTAAAGATTTAGTATTCATGCAGTGTGCAGCAGGATCGCCGCACACTCATAAAAGCTCAGCCAGAGTCCATCACCAAACAAACGGGAGCTGCGTGCTTTTCTGATTTATTAGATGAGCCCTCCCTTCTTGTTCTCCTTCTCCTCCTCTTAATCTTTCATTATCGTCTTTCCCTTCTCTCTCTCTCTCTCTTCCTCCCCTCCTCTCTTTGTGTTACAGTGTGAGGCCGCCACATATCAGTGTTTGTGTGTTGCTGTCACCGTGATTGCTGATGCACCGTGTGGCGGCTCAAACATGACAAGTGAGCGTGTCACATGACGTTCTTAACGACAATCTGTCTGTGATCTCACATTTCTCCCCTTAGCTTCTCCTGTTGATGAAGCAGGATGTTTTCCTTTTGTTGCCCTTAATGGAGGCTTAACATCTCTACTCACAGATCAATATGACTTTATGAATTATTTGCTCCGTGCGTCTTTCTTTTTTTTCTTGCTCATTAGCATGCTGTCTTTATTAGCTCGGGCCACACTGTTGTCTACTTGTGCTCATGTCTGTCCGTGTGAGAGTGTGTGAACATTAAGCGTGTGCTGTAGGAGCTGTGTGTGTAAGTCGTGGTGTAATTAATCTGCTGGCCCTCAGCTCTGATTAAGCTCAGATTCTTCCACACAGCTGAACACTCTCCACCTCCTGTCCTTTTGGCTTCTGCTCATCAACATGCTGTGCAACACACAGTCAAATATGATGATTTATACTTTTTGTGTGGCAGGAGCTACACACAGACAGAAGAGACAAAGACGGGAAACAAGTCAATTTACAGTTCATTTCAAAATGATTTACTCCTGAATTTGTCACTTTTTGTGTTTGAAAAGTATTTTCATTTCTGTACTTTCTTGGTGTTGCCCTTTAAGTGATATGAAAGTCAATAAGCGCTATTGTATGCAGCTAATAAAAAAAGCTACTTTATGTAAACACATGCTTTACTTAAAGCAACTCTTCTTCCGTTGCAGCAATCTGCAATAATTACAGAATTAATAATCTGGCAAACAGAGGAAAAGGTTAAGTCTAAGGGAGAAATATGGGAAAGAAGGTGTGTGGAAAAGAAAAGAAACAGAGCACTAGTGAGAAGCAGAGGTAAACAAAAGTTATGAGAATGAAATGAAACGTGTTTCTGTCTGCCACCACTAGTCTCTGCTGTTGCATCAAGGATGGAGAAGCATCTCCACCACCGGACTGGACGTAGCGTACAACTCTCCCCTGTCTGACCTCTAGTCCTGCCATAAGCTCTCTTATGTTGGACTCCTTCTTCACTACACATACAGTTCTATTATGGATGTTTTGTTGTAGGTCCCAGCAAACATTACAGGTTATATTTAAAACCCATGTGGTGCATGATCTGTACTGTTCTCAAACTTGGAGTTGTAGGTATGGATGATAAGCGAATATACTCTCAATAACTCTGCAGTATTCAATAAATTTAACATTACCTTTATATTAAGTTAAAAAAGAAAAGGTACTGCAGCAAAATATTTTTTATGCTTCGTTTCATGTTGGCTTGTTGTTCAAGAAAACATAAGGATCTTTTAAGAATATGAATTTAATTGTAGGCAACCTGTAAACTGATATTGTAAATATTTGATATAGCAATCTGCTTTGTTTAGTGTAATATATTTAATTATTACCTGTTGTAAAGTATATTCTAAACAATGTTTTGAGATAATTGAGTTGCTGAAGGTGTGCATGGATTCACTGCTGTTATCTTCAGCCAGATAGCGAGTAATAAACGAAGTTTCTCTTTTATTGCAATTAGATGAGCCATAGTAACAGAGAATGTTTTAAAACTGTCAAAACTATGTCTGAGGTCCTTAGATGTCCCTCAACATCAAGAACATGAATATGAACATTATTGGGGAGTAGTTCTTCTGTTACTGGTCTGTCTTTATATGTGTTTTTTCTGAAAATATGGCAATGGTTAACAGGTTAAAGGTATACTAGTCACACTGTGTGGTGGTCAGACTGCATATTTCCTTCAATCTGGGAAAACAATTCTATCGAGATGATCCCAGATATTTAAAATATTTCCAGATTTACACGGGAAAAGACGTTTATGTGCATTCAAAATTAATCTGCATTTAAATGCTTTAAACTGGGGCATTTACAAGATTTACCAAATACCATCTGAGACTGGACAGGTCATCAGCTGAGGTATAACAACAAAGACTTTTCTAGTCAGCTATTATCTAATATTTAAGTCACATCGCCATTAAAGCTCATGAAAAAATATCTGAATAATTAGCTGAAGTGTTTGACTATTTAAACTTACTGAATGCCTGCTGTTATAAAGAACACTGACTGGCTTCTATCCGGTTTTACTGCAATCATGTCTGTAGTCATCATCAGCTCAGAAAACAATGTAATCCTTCACAACACCCTGAAGCTTGTTCATGTGTGTTTTTTTCACATTCATTTGATTAGGTAAATAAACATGAAAGAAAACCTTAGAGAATGAATGTGTGGGAAGCTGTTGGGTACCTCTGAAAAACTGATAATATGGCTTAAATGTTCATTTGCATGTCTGTCCATTACAGGAGTTCATACTTAAACTGCACTTAAAGGAAAATTCTACAACAAGGTTCATTTTCATAAAAATTATTTCGGAAAACGAGTGGAGTACTTATTTAGACATGACAACAACACTGTCAGATAAATGGGAACCGGGATGTATATATCTGAAAAAAATGTAAACCTTTAACCACTTGCTGTGATGAATAATATTTCAAATGTATGTTTAGTTTCCTTAAAAAAGACCCCATTACTTTTTTATGCTGTTTTTTGTTTGTTCTTTTATTTGCTGATTATCTAAAGATGGGAGCTGGTAATTCTGTTTTTCTCCTCCCACTTGTCCCTAAACAAATATTCAAAAGGAAGAAGCATGTGCATGTGATGGTCTCTTCTGTGGACCGCCTACAGTTCTGGCTCTGCTGATCTTGCATCCTACCAGTACTGTGAGCTCTTTGTAGACAGTAAAAAACATTCTCATATCTTGTTCTATCTCTTTTGTTTCTTCTCTTCCTTTGATAATGCCTTCTAACATTTCCTCGCGGAATCCGCCATGGTGTGCATTCTGGTTTATACGCTATCGATGTTGTTCACCAACATGCATGCTTACACAGTTACTGTGTTATATTGCAGGTTTGATCGTTTCTCAGTTTGTTTTCCAATAGGTGCTCCTGATGATTCTTTGCTTTGTAGTGTCGGTAGGATGTATTTCTATGAAGTCTCTCTAAAGCTGGTGTTCACTTTTACCTGTTTTGGTTTTTGTTGTACAGTTGTTTCTGTGGTTTTCTATCTGATATATCTGTTTGTTGGGGGACAAAATCAGAGGGAAAGGGAACAGAAGATTCAGCGTTAATACTCATTAAGCAAATTAAAGAGCAGGAATGTCATTGTTATCGATCAAGAGGATCCTTGTATTCACAAAGCTTATCTCTGGCAGTCAGATCATTGTACATCAAGGTGTAAAAAAAAGATACTGTTAAGGCCCCACAGCATTTCTCTAGTCCCCCCATCCCTATGCTTTTTGTAGGTTGAGGGACATTTTTTTTGCCTTAAATTGTTCTAAAACCAAATAAACAAGTTGTTTCACGCAGTTTATGTTATGTACAAACAGTAACAACACTGCCTCTGTGTTCTTAAGATGCACCTAAATTATTCACTGCTGCACGTCTACAAGTCAGTTTTCAGAGAAGAAATGTTAACAACTTGATGCCGTCTGAACTTTCTATGAGATGTGTTAGCTTGTAAGAATATTCTGAAGTGTGAGATGAATGTCAGTGTCTGCAAACATTTATTTCACAAACACATTCGGTTCATATTTTAACAGGAGGGACCTCTTCACGCATTGCATTTTCTCTGCCCCACCCTGATCATAAGCTAGGACAAAATTTGTTAATTTACAGGTTCAGGCTTGCTATATTTATTTATTTACATATTTTAGTCAAATATCTTCACAGAAATATATTCTGGATATCTATAATTAAGACTTCATAAATCGGAAATTAGTGCCAACAACCAGAAAAAAAGTTAATTTTCACCATGTTCTTGTGATGAAATGTTTTGTAAAAACTAAAGAAATTCAGACAGGAGCATAACTATATGAATCTGAGTGCCTAGCTCTAACCCTGACCCTGAAGTTTTTACCCTCACATTTACAGGAAGCCCTCATTTTGAAAGTTAACTTTTGTGGCTTTGGAAGAAGAAAGAGGAAAATGAAAAGTCATGCAAGGCAAATATCACACTGTGTTGTTTCATCGTGTGACCAAACGCTGAGCCCAAGTTGAGACTAATGAAGTCTTTAATTTGGTTATAGTTTATTAATGTCAGAGACACTCTGCCATTAATCATATTATAACACCCCTGAGTGTGCGTGTGCTTGCACTAATATGTGCATATCTTGCATGTGTGTCTTTATCTGGCTCTGTTTGAGCGAGTGTGTGTGTGTGCAGTCTTGAATGTGTACACAGGTAAGAGAGGATGTGTGTATGAGACAAGTGCGTGGCTTTTCACCAGCAATAATATTGCATACATTTTAAAGGACCGTCATTATCGCCGTGGGTTACCTCGCGGCCCCCCATCACAAACCCCACAAACCATTTTCATTCCAAACTCATTAATATGCAAACCTATTCAAATGAGATTGTAATTAAGCATCTACTGAGTGGGAACCCTTTTCATGATAATTTATGATAAACTCCTCGCCACCTTTGATTGAGATTGATTTTTGGTGCAGGCAAGCCGACCTGAATACAAAGATACACCTGAGAGAACTGGAGGGAGAATAACACTTTTAAAACAGCAAACTTATTTCATGGCTGATTGTGCCACAATCATCTTTGAGGAGTAACAAAGATCTATTTGAATAATGCATTCCCAGTCAGCTCAGTTAAAAAAAAAAAAAAAGGGTAAGAAATAAAGAAAAAAAGGGCATATCTGTCCTTGGCATCATAGTGACAAAGTAATGTGTGTGAATATGTGTTTGTGTTTCATAATGGAAGTTAAACCAAGCATAACTCAGTTTAATCAGCAATTTATTGGCTGGATTAGAACCTTTTCTGAATGAAACACTTGAAACTCTTTATAGCAACGTTATTAGTTTTGTGTTCATATACAGTAGATCATTTCCTGTTTATACGGTGATGATCTGATATACAGGTTTTATTTTCTCCTGGGATGGCTAATGATTTGGAGATTTTTAAATAGTGATTTAATTGTAAGAAATCAAATAGTTTGTGCCACTGTTGTCTCAGTTTTGTTTCAACCAGCACCTGGTAAAAATGTGTTACTATCACCACAAGGGGGCGTCACTTTATCAAGCTGTCTACTGTTGGAGATAAATGTATGGAGATGCTATTGGAGTGTAATTAACATTTTTCATGAACCACAACGCCGCTGTTTGCTGTAAAGAGATCCAAAACCGGCAAATAGAGTTTGCAGGTCTGTTATAGTCGCCAGGTTTAAAACAATTGCCCCAGAGAAATGCCTTTAATTTGGAAGCTGCCTTATTAATTTGTGTTGTGAACTGGAATGCTCTCAACTCGGGCGTGACGTCATTCCCCAGTTCCCACTTCCCAGTTCCGAGGTAAATCCAATGCAGCATCAAAACAATCTAGAAATACATCTAGAAATATCCAAAACATAAAGCTACGTTTCAGAACATGAAGAACATGGTCCTTGGGCAAGACACCTTACCCTCATTGCCCCCAGTGTTAGCACCGCTGGTAAAACTCAATTGTAAGTCGCTTTGGATAAAAGCATCAGCTAAACGACAGTGTAATGTAATGAAGATTGAAACCTTACACATCTACTCCCAAATGACAGCAGCTTCCTCCTGCTGGACAATGATACTACCACCGTATAAACTGCTGGAGGAGTATAGCATTAAATCACATGGAGCATGGACCACTGGATTCAATAAAACGTCTATTCCACATTTGCCACAACTCAAGATATCAACCCTCCATCATTAGACACAATTAACCTTAAAATCTGCAGTCCCTGCTGACCTTCACACAATAAACAGCAGAAAATGGCATCCATATGCATGCCTTCTTATCTTCCTACACTTTCCACTCCCTAACTTTGAGTCCTTTCCTGAACTGTGTGCAACCTAAATCACCATCCCAGCTCACCGTCTGGGAGACACTGGTTTGGATGCAGATGGTAATTGTCTTGGTAATTAACACTCTGCAAGTACATGTGGGGGATGAGGAGAAGGAATGCAATGTTGTTTGAGGAACAACATCAAAGACAAAAGGTATTCTCCAGCAAATGATAGATGTGTAATTGGCCTGCAGTACCTGCGAGTGATATGACCGTTCTCTCACAGCTAGTTAGGAGCCCCAGGTGGGGAACGGTGGGGCTGGATCTCTGCATCCCCTATAGTATGAATACACACACATGTGTTCACTCACACACCTGCTTAAATTGCAGAGAAACTTTAGGATCAACATCAGAGATTGTTTTGTATTTTCAAAAGTATATTGTTTATTGAGGTCAGAATGATTTAGGGGTGGGACTTTGGATGAAACAAAAGAAAAGCAGAATGTTCTTTGTTTGTGAAACTGTAGTTTGCATAGAGAATAAATCAATACATTCTTCTATGCCAGCAGTGCTGCTTTGTTGTTATTTCTTTTTTTTATTGTTTTTTTGTTGTTGTTCTTCCTCTCAAGGCAAGTTTACGGTGGGCATGCAGTGGAGTCGTGTTAGTGCAGATGGCTTGCAGGCCAGAAGCCATTCTCCTGAGTGTGAGATGTGTGTAAAGGAGCTTCAAGTGCTCTCATTGAAGCAGTGCAATTAGAGAAAAAAATGGTTATGTTTTCTGATTTTGCTCATGTGGTCTAGTTTTGGCTGCAACTTTTTAAAGGGTTTTTTTTCCTACAAAACTTGCATCACGGCAAACTGCCTTTACATCTGGGTAAAGATGCCATTCAATATATATTTATCTTTTCCTGCATTCTTCATGCACATATTCAAAAACAAATAAGGACAAAGTTCAAGACTCATCGAAGTGAAATGTCTTCATGAACAACATGACTTCTTTTTGCATAGACACACGTCTGGTCATGTTCATAATCCTTTTGGATATTCATCTATTCTCAATTTAAAGCGGCTCTATGCAGCAATATCATCGTCATAAAGCAGCTTGGAAGTAAGTATTTTGCTTGACTGGCCTGTTCTGATGAAAAAGCGGACATTTCCTCCTCCATCGGGTCTCCCCCTACCAGAAACGGCGCTTGCAGTTTAGCCCATTGACGCTCGCGCTTGTTTTGGTTTGGAGGTCTCGCGATA
>JAVQJG010104873.1:0-10774 GCA_036024015.1 Craterocephalus amniculus | reverse complement strand
TAGATAGATAGATAGATAGATAGATAGATAGATAGATAGATAGATAGATAGATAGATAGAGAAATGACACTTAGATAGATAGATAGTGAAATGACACTACACATTGTGCACAAAGGTGTAAATACAACATTTGCAGGTGGCACCCACGCGCTGAAATCATGTGTTGTCTCTATGAACCGATGTGTCATGTGATGCCTGAGCAGTTTAGCAGAGGCAGCGAAGCTTCAATGGCTGTAATGTAATGATGGTCAGTTATGGCTCCGGCAGGCAGGATGGTGAAACCTCTGCAGAGGAGACTCTGACAGCTGCCTGAATGACAGAAAGCACCGCTGTGACATTGACGGCTTCATCTCCGGGGACACCCACAATTCCCCCCTCTCGTCGTGTCCGAAAGAAACGTTAAAATACGGTACCTGTTTGACATTAGCTGGGAGCTTGTTCCACGGATAATTCTGCCTGATGTGAAATTCCACGTCCGTGTTCATCGCTAGCTAGCTAGCTGGCTAAAAGCAGAATTCCTCGAAACGATCAGAAACGGGCTCTCGGGCGAGTCCACGGTGACTTCAGCCCTCCCGACACCCAACAACGGAGTGGAGCGACCTCTGAATACGGGGGACGTTTTATCCAGTGATTATTTTCCTTTACAATAAACGGTCACTTCCTTGTTGTATTTTCGAACGAAGCGTTCGTCACGCTCGTGGCTACATTCGTCACTTCCTGTTGAGGCGTGACCGTGGAGCCTCTCAGTAATGATACTAATGAGAGGTGATTAGCTCTCCGTGGATGTCAGCGTTATGTTCATATATTTGCCTTAAAAATTGGTTTATAATTCACAGAAACAGCCATGTTTAAAGCATTGCAAGCAAAATGTCAGGTGGTCTTGATAAGGCTGGAGGACAAAAGTGCAAAATGAACGGATACTATGTGTCCTGTGTTCCTTTGTCATAATGCAACTGTATTTATTTATTTACTTACTTATTTAATTATTTAATAAAAAAGGTTGTTGGTTTCTTTAAAAAAGAAACAATCATCACTGTACACCAGTTTCCATCTGAGAAAAGCTGCAATTTATGTGTCTACAGGTTCTATGTATACAAATATATAGGTTTCGGTTGTAGTGCAGCTTTTTTATTTGCTGTTTTATCAAAATGGGTGTTCTGCTTTCTGGGATTACTTTTTTTAAACATTATAGTGTTTTTATAGCTGCATGAGAAAATTATTTGTGCTGTTTTCTTTTCCCTTTCTGTGTCACGTGTGTAATTAGTCTACATCCTGCACAAATATCAGATCATTTGTGTCTTGAGAACATTTACACACTTTTAACAGTTAGGGTTAGTTAACTGAACAGAATACTCCACCTCAATACAAGAAAAATATATGATACCCATAGCTTTGGCTGAGATGCATACAAGACAATTTGAAGTTCTCGGCCCATTTTATGTCATGCTATTTCATATCAATAAAAAACAAGTTAGAAAACTGAATGTCAAATGTGCATTCAAAGAAATTAAAATGATTTTGTCAAGTTAAGAGTGATGATGTGAAGATAGCATTAAATGAACCAGATATGATTTATTTAAGAATCTGATTCTAAAGATGGCGAAATCCTGATGAGCCATTGCAGAGAAAATATCAGATACGAATAAAATGTCATCATTATTCAGCCGCGGAAACAGCCACAGCACAGAAAGAAAGCGATGATCTATTCAAGTGCAGGGAAATAAATTAGAAAATCATAGTCTCTTCAACCTCAACCTGCAGTTCTGAGCATTTCTTGTCAGATTTTTAATTTGTTTCTTACTCCAACCTGCATCCATCGCAATGACCTACAAGCATGTAACTGTCACTTACATACTGGTGTCAGTGTAGGATTTCACTTTGTCGAAAGGTCCACCAAAGCTGCACGTGTTCCCATGTCATGACGTGCCGACAGCTCACTTACTTGCAACTGTCATTCAATCTTCAAGCATGAAACTCCAATTCCTTGTCATATGCTGCTAAACAAACATGACAATAATTCATCTGGCTGTCCTGGAGTTGTGGGGAGTGCAGAGAGAGCTGCAGCCCTGAGAGGAAGAACATATAGGACAGCGAACCATAGACAAAACTATTTTATGAAATAAAAGAAGACTGTTTACCATTTTTTTCAAACTTTCCAAAATATTTTAGGAGGTTCTTTTTAGATTAAGCTGTATTCGCTATGTATGTGCGAGAGCAGAAATGCAATACAAGGTACAAAGAACAAAATCATTTCCTTCAACTCTTTATCCATATGATGCTTGAATTTAGAGGAAAAAAACATGAACTCAGAGGGATATGCTTATTTGAAAAGGCAGGGGCCAGGACAGACACAAAAAAATGTATGTATATCTGTCAAAGAGGTAAACTTGTGGAGTAAATGTGGTGAAAAATTGATATCATGTTCTTCACTATATTAATTAAACACCATGTTATAAAATCTGGTGGTAAGTAAATACTAAAGTAAGGTATTATGATTGTTGAATTGCTTACACATTGTGTCTCAGAAAATACTTTTGCTCTTACATTTCACTCATTTTCATTTCTTCTTTGTTTAAATTAATAATTAAAGTGTTGTTTGGAATATTTGTCCCTAAAGGCGTGTGGGTTTTAATAAGCTTTGGCTTCAACGTAGACTTTTGTCAGTCAGTTATTTGTTTCCTCAAATTAATTCTGGATTTAAAAGATTTTTTGTTTACCTGGTTTTGTTGTTGTTTTGGAGAGAATTTGAAATGGGAGAAATGAATTATCATATTTTATTTCATCACATAACAATATAAGGAAAATGTTTAATGTGTGATATTGTTGAATATTCCCTTGAAACAGAAACAGAACATTTCTTATTAGGAATTGAGGCCTTTTTAAAGTCAAAACGCCCTCAGAATTTTATTGTTGCACATGCTGAAATTGCAATAATGACAGATTTTCTACACATTGTGGCACTGAAAAACTTCCCCTGCAGTTAGGAAACTGAGCCAGCTCTCACAGCTGTTTCTCATGATCAAGCCGGCCCATCAGCACTGATCTATATTTGCAAACAACCTGGCCTAATGTACACATGTGGAAGGAGGTGGAAAACGAAGGACCTGAACGACAGTGGGAAGTAAACAAAGATTAGCAGCTCAGGGACACTGATTAAACGCTTGCTAGGGTGACGAATGCACGAAGGCTGAGTCAGGACCCAATGATGACTGTGCCCACTTGTAAGCACTCCCTCTGCTGGATCCTGGCAGTGCCCAACAGCTCTTTGTCACATGAGAGGCCTGCTTGGAGTCATGGTGGGCCAGGATGCTATTCTTAGATGAAGGAATGTACACAGTGGCCTCATGGCAATCTCCACAGCGCCTAACTGGAAAACCTTGTCATTTCTCTGCGTCATGCTCCTTTCCTAACATCTCTCTGGATAATCTTTTGCCTTTTTACCCTTTTCGACTTCATGATTTTTATCTGGACAGACTGAGAAGACAGTGAGGACATTAGCGATGGAGTGCGAGCAGGAGGTAAGGATACAGCATTAAAAATGATACACATGACTTGATAGTTTCATGAGACAAATGTTTCAAATCATTCATTTACACTTAGAATATGTTATCATTTAATGTTTCAAAGATGATCTTCTGTAGTCTCCCAGTAGAGTCTTCAGTTTGTTTTAACTTTTTCATCTTGTATTGATCATAAGTGCTCTTTGCGAAGTTTAAGAGAGTCAGTGTTTACTTTGTGTTATTTTACCTGAGTGTCTTCATGAGATAAGAATGTTTGTGTAAGCATATAAAGTGAGAATAAGCGAATATAAACATGATCAGTTTATGAGAAAATCGATGCTGACCAACAAAAAGATATCCTGAGTGATTTAAGTCCATCAACACATTAGACTTTGTTTTCAAATAGGGATATTATTAATATGTAAGTCCCGTTTATATAGCAATAAAACTGAAGCGCAATAGTCTGCTGTGATATGCCACTGTCTGCCACTCACATTTAATGATACAAAATAATGATTAGGTGTCTAAATATATCAGGCAGGCTTGCCCCATAAGTGGGAGTAAATCAGTGTTAGACGCAGGGATGATTAGAAGATTTAAGGTTGCTAATAGTCCACTGAAAATCATGGCAGACCATCAAACTCTCCCACTGAGGAAGTGAGATTCTATGAGAGAGGAGGAGAAATGGTAGGAGAAAAACACAACATGCAGATAATAGCAACAGAAGTTGTGTGGGAGAGACAGGTCCAGAGGGAGAGATTCATAGTGATGGAGAGACAAACACAGATGGTCTGTTGACACAGTCTTTTAATGTTAGCTGTGACGGGCAGCTTGATAACAGATGTGGCCTAATGGTGGATGGGTGTATCAAGATCATTTAAATAGGCTTTAAAATAGAAGTGAGTGAGTCAGTGATTCATACTGAGGACAGCTGCGCTGAAGGAGTCATAAATGAACGGCTTTCCTATAAACCAGAACATGAGACAAAGTGTTTCATATGCTTGCAGGAGTTATTGATATGCCGTTTTACAAAGAAATTCTTTCTCAGTTTGCAAAGGAAAAATATAATTTATCTTTGTTCATTTCTATTTTGTTTTGAATATTTTTTTGTGTTGTTTTTATGTTTCCATTGACTGAAATTCTTTGCAATATCTGTGTGATTTTTTTTTCCCCACTGATTTGGGGCACAATAAATTATACACAGACCATATGTCAGACCTTTTTTTTTGTAAATTTCACCGATGCAGCTTTTAATCAGCCATTCTGTGGGCCAGCCTTTTTCTCTGTGAAGGAAACATTACATTTCAGCCACAACATCATTGCATGAGACACAAATTATCATTCCACATACACTGTAAATAAAACTGGGGAAAAAAAGTACTGGCAGCAAAGTTTCCAAATAAAAACTGTAAAATTAGAGTAAATAACCATTTCACAGAACTACATACAAAAACTGTAAAAATACAGAAGTATATTTTACATCTAAAAAATACTTAAAATATAATACATCCATAGTTGATAAATGCCCATTATACTGAAAAATAACGTATATGTAAGGTAAAAAAAAAAAATACAAATCAGATTGTTTTCAGGTTAATCCCTGTAATTTTACAGTAAAATGGTAAAAGTACTGGTAGCAAAGTTTCCAGACGGATACCGTAAAACTACAGTAAATAACCGTATCACAGAACTGCATACAATAACTGTAAAAATACAGGAGTAGATTTTCCAGTCATCATTAATTAAAGTATATTAATGTTAATAAATGCCAATTAAATTGTAAAATAACATATATACTATGTCTAAACACAATAAAATCGATAGAGTGCATTAGTTATGGAGTTTCATCCACCTCTTCTCACTCAAAAATCTGTATTCTCTCTGTTCTGCTTCCTATAAGATGGCCTTTAGATCACAGGAAGTTTTCTCTTTCAAAGACCCTGAACTTCCCTGCCATCTGCTCGGCCAGCTCAACATCCTTCGGCATGAGCGCATCCTGACCGACGTCATGCTCTGCACCGAGCATCAGGAGATCCCCTGCCACAGGAACGTCCTGGTGTCCAGCAGCCCCTACTTCCGCGCCATGTTCTGCAGTAACTTTCTGGAGAGCAGCCAGGCTCGCGTTAATCTGAAGGGAATCTCTTCAGATGTGCTTTCTGGCATTGTGGACTATGTTTACACGGGCTACATCACGATCACCATGGAGATTGTGCTGCCACTCATGCAGGCAGCATCCATGCTGCACTATGGAGGCCTCTTTGAAGCCTGCTCCATGTTCCTCCAGGAGCAGCTGAGTCCAGAGAACTGCCTGAGCATGATCCGGTTGTCTGAGATCCTTCACTGTGAGAGTCTAAGGGAGCAGGCCAAGGAGATGGCCGTGAGGTGTTTCTCGGACGTCGCTGCCACGGAGGATTTCTGTGAGCTGTCTCTTCCTGATCTCATGTGCTACCTGGAGGACGATCGGCTTTGCGCTGAGGAGGAGCAAGTGTTCGAGACTCTCCTGGCGTGGATCCACCATGACCCCTTCTCACGGCGCGGGGCCATTCATGACCTCTTCAAAAAAGTCCGTCTACGCTACATCCATCCAACTTACCTTTTCCAGTTCATTGCCAATGACCCTCTGGTGCAGTCCTCCACCCTCTGCACTGAGATCATTGAATCAGTTCGTCGTCTTATGCTAACAGCCAGCGCCAAGTGTTGCCGCGAGCTGAAGCCACTCTGGACCACACCCAGGCGGTACACTTGCAGAGAGACGCTGGTGGTGGTTGGAGGACGCAAAAACAACGAGCAAACGTCCCGGGAAGCGCTGCTGTACGATGAAAGGACTCATCGATGGCAGTGGTTGGCCAAGCTGCCTCTGCGCCTCTACAAAGCAGCGTACGTGTGTATTCACAGCATCCTCTATGTGCTGGGAGGGCTCAGCCTCTGTATGAGTTCAGGCGACAGCTCGGTAAGCGCCACTGTTTACACACTGTCCCTCAAAACGAACCAGTGGAGGACTGCTGAGCCCATGCTGGAGCCACGGTACGCCCACCAAAGCGTGTCCTACCTGCATTTTATCTTTGTGTTGGGAGGCATCGGGGTAGACAAGCGGATCTCTCAGTCAGTGGAGAGATACAACAGTATGTTCAATCAGTGGGAGGCCATGGCGCCGATGCCCACAGCAGTGCTGCATCCAGCTGTCGCAGCCAGTGATCAAAGGATATATGTTTTCGGAGGGGAGGATGCCATGCAGAACCCAGTCAGGCTTATTCAGGTGGGTTTGCAGACATTTCGGTATGCTTATCTAACTTTTTCTCTGCTTCAGTAAACAGGCTGAATGTTGATATTTGTGTTGTGACACAGGTGTATCACATTTCTCGTAACTTGTGGTCCAGGCTGGAGACGAGAACGGTGAAAAATGTGTGTGCTCCTGCTGCTGTTATAGAAGACAAGATCTACATCATAGGAGGTGAGTACACACACTTTTATTTTATGCTTTTGTATAGAATCACATTTAGTTGCAAAAGACTTTTTGTTTGTTTTTTGCTCATTTTTAAGAATGAATTATGTAAATCAGAAGGAAAGTAAACAAGTGAACTTCTCTGAGTTGGCAAACAGTAAACTAATATCACTGACTGCTGTCTTGCCAGATCTTACATAATTGACTATATTCCAATAAATACTTGAGTCTTAAAGTAAATTAATACTACAAGAGCTCTCTCCGTTTTTCTATTATGTCCTTTGCGATTATTAGTTATTCTTTATTATTCAATTATTAATCCTTTCTCCTCAAGGTTTGTGTAATTACTACTGAATTATGTCACTATCCTCCCAATATGTGGCCGCATAATAGTGAAATTTTTAAAAATACTTAAGGTCTGCTTCACTAGTAAATAAAAGCCCATAAATTACATCACAGAGGGAGACAGAAGCTGATTTGATGTCTCAGCATGTATTTTAAAATAGCATTGAACCTAAACATATACATCTGTTCTAGTACATTATACATATATGTGTCATGTTATTGAACCATCTTGTAAGTGGAAGGATTTTCCAGTTTTGGTATAGGTTCACTTTTTATTCTCAAATAATAGATTGTTGTTTTTATTTTCTCCAAACAGCCGGATATTCTATCAAATGATGAATATTACACAAACATGTAGAAATATATCTGCAACTAGTTTTAAAATCAGATTTGACTGGCCTCTGTCTTTTTTCCTAATCCATGGTAAAAAAAACCCCAATCATCTTTAAATAAATTTTTGGTACCATTGGATCTCTTAAACATTGGCAGGATTAGCTGTATCTCTATATGAAACCACAATGACAGACAGGTCAAAAATAATTTGATTGTATTCTGTAGCCAATGAACTTTGATTTTTTTTTCCGAAAAGACAGTAAATATTTGCAGTGAGTACTAAAAAAGAGTTTTGTGTAAACTAATCAATAGTATGTTGTTTTAAAAATCAATAGAATATCAGATATCATAAGCAGTTTCAGTTGAAGTTGGCTTAATGAAAATCTCATTTCCAGGATATACCAGGCGAATGATTGCCTACGACACCAAAGCCAACAAGTTTGTCAAGTGTGAAAATCTGAAGGAGCGAAGGATGCATCACAGCGCTACAGTGATCAATAACAAGCTCTACGTCACTGGAGGACGCATCCTCAACGGCCACGACGTCATCGAGGACTCAGACTGCTTCGAGTGTTACGACCCTAAAACAGATGTTTGGACCTCAAAAGGTTCCCTGCCTTACAAGCTATTTGACCACGGCTCTCTGCCACTGGTCTGCGTTTCCAACAGGTCCAACCCACCATGACCCACTATCCAGCCAGCCACTTTGGGGCGAAGGCTTCACTGTGCGCTCTTCACCTCTCCATTGCCATGATTTATTGGCCTCTACCTACATCAGCAGGAAACCATTTCAGGCTGACAGCATTCCTTCACGCAGCTCCGTCTCTGCCACAACTTCGCGGCATGTTACGTCGGGCTGTCTGGTATCCGAATCAAAGAGGAGCCCGTGAAGAGGTGTCATTTCTGAGGCACCTGGTGTAGAGCTGAAGTGAGAGCCCCAGAGACGATGAGAGGTAGTCATAGCCACACAACAGGCGCTTGTTCAGACGCATATGTCATGCAAAAAAGCCTTTTTCAGCACATGGCTGCCTTAACCTGAGGCAAACCAAAAGTGTTAATGCTTTGATTTCCCTGGAATTTCTACTCAACATATCAGTCAGTGCGGCAGCTGCGATTTTATTTTTCTGCACCGGTTAAACGTGTTGGGAACCGTGTTTGGCTTAATCTCAAAGCTCCCTTTGTCTTGTAGAGCTGAATATGGCATGTGCTAATTTGCACTTCATAGAGGGTAAATAATGCATTCCTCCTTGACACTCTTGTTTTTCTGAGTGCACTTGTTGATGAGAAAAGTTGTCACAGAGCTCAAACAGAAGCAATAAAGTAGCTGCAACCATGGTTAAGTTTGATGATATGAAGAACAACAGCTTCACTGAAATGAAATGATCTGGCCCAACATGATTCCAGTTTTACGGCTTCATCATGGTTTAAAAGACTTGTTCTGTGAATAGTTACGTGGATGGCTTGTTTACTGTAAAGCAGAAGCCAAATAAAAGTGTTTTAGATTAGACAAATCTGTAGAGACAAAGAAATGAGTTGTTCAGTGGTGGTTTACTTTTGATATAACTGTGCACCTTTCACTGTATGTTGATGTGAGGACATGTGACAATTCCACCCGGGGATGATGCAGTGACCTGCTTAGTGCACACAGGGGGTGGGAGTGGGGATGGGGGGGATTTTCAGCATTTGCATCTTCGTCCTGCGTCCCCCTTTGTCCTCTTGGATCCTGCATTCAGAGCTGCACTCCAGCCTCTGGCTCTTGTACAGTCATGACAGCACTAACGTTACTCTCTTGGAGGATTCCTGTGATGCATATTCATCTGTTAGGGGACTTCATAAGTGATCAAATGAATTATGATCTGCTGTTGCACATGTGGAGACATTCATTGTTTCTTAAAACACTTTTTCCGTTGAAGTGTTATTATAGTTTTTACACAGATTCCTGGGTGACTTGTTTTTGGTTTCCTAACTGCTCTTTACTTGTGCCGTGCCTCAGTCTCTATTTGTTTGCAAACTGGCCGATACACAAGGGAACATTATGATGCAGACCCATAAACATATTCTGGCGATCAAGTAACACATGTGCTTTCCAAACGTCATTAACTACCAGCACAACATTCACTATATTTAACCCAGGCGCAATGTTCACAGTGAGTCTACTGTTTTTCGTTAAAATATGACTGACATGGAACCTCTTGACCCGTTAGGTCACATTATCTGCATACTCCGTCTGGTATGAGGAGCTTCACATGTAGGTTAAATATCCAGTTACCGGAGCCCTCCCTGAGAGACTCACTGTTTGTATGGTGTACATGGGAAGATGATTTTAGGGGGGGGGGGAGATCCGGGATCAGGTTACACGCTTTTGATTTAATCCGAATCCATTAGTGTGGGAACACCGAAAGCTGCAACCAAAAGGAAATTTCATCACGCAGCACATTAGCAAGCACAGCCTGTCACTGGGTTAAATGGCTCCTTGTCAGCCTGCTCGCTAAATGCCTCACAATATCCTTCTGTCTGTGTGTCTGCGACTGCGTTTGATAACTGAGGCCGAAGTGAAATTCTATACACTCACACACACAATGTGAGCTAAAATTTCTAAACTCCATTGACACAGACAGCAACTAGTCTGAATGATTCATTATCAGATGGCATGATCTCATCTCAGTCATCCAGAGCAGCGCTGAGGATCAGCCCCACTGAGCTGCTGCTAAATACACAGGCTGTTTAGGCCGTTTACTGTTTGCTTGCTGCCTTGCCATAGAAACCAGTGTGTGAGGGTCACCCTTTAGGGAGGTTGTGGTGTGGCCGGTTATTTTCAGTGTCTGTTACTAGCCCATCAAGGGATGGCATTTCATTGGCTAATCTGTGTGCAAACAGACAGATACTGGAATTATGATTAGTATGCAACTTCACTGTACCACTGTAAACCTTACCCCCTGCTTTGTTTTTGTTTCAAACAAGCCACATGAAAATTATATATTGTACTTTAGAAGGTGTTATAAATTCATTTTCAATTTTTGATGCTGTTAAAGCTTTAGGGTATAGCCTAAAGCAGTGGTTCTCAGAGGATTTTCAGCGATGTACCACTAACCAGTGCGGAGTAAATAGTATTGGACCATCAGCACCTAATTTGTTCAAATTTGTACCTAAAGAA
>JAVQJG010104855.1:0-11039 GCA_036024015.1 Craterocephalus amniculus | reverse complement strand
GCAATTATAGGCTGGTGGTGGGTCCTGGCGGCCTCCTCTCCGGCAGCCTTCTTCCTCCCGGGGCCGGTCGGCCGCACCTCCAGCGGCCGCCTTGGGCCATAGGCCGTTCCCCACGGGTCGCTGCCCATTCCTGGCTGCCTTCCGTCCTCCGCACCGCCGCCGCTCGCAGTCCTCCTGTGGTGGAGTCAACGTCATCCTCGTCCATGCCGTCATCATCATAATCATCATCATCATCATCATCATCATCGTCGTCGTCGTCGTCGTTGTCACTGCCGCCTCTGCCATCGCCGCATTGAGGAATGACAATTATGCTGAAGCTTTTTGTCTTTTATGATTTAGTTTTCACAGAAAAATACTTTATTATATAAAGGGGAGGATTTTTAAATTAACATGAAAATGCTGCTACATTATAAGCTGTTTTCATTATTAAATGAAAGCATTCGATAAATATACTAAATTTAAAGAGATAGACTTACTTCAGACCTATATCGTAAACTCGTGTGATGGAAAATAAATTATTTTGTGTGACATGCGAGTAAAATGAAAAAATATCTTGCACATTGGAGTGACTGGGCATTGATTTGCTGTCCGCCTCTGTGAGTAAATTAAGTTAATAGAGATCTAGATAAAGGGAATCATAGGGTTAATTTTCTCAGCCTTGCCACCCGGATGCAGTCATTCACATGGGTCTGACAGCATCTGGTGTGCAGAACTATTAAATCCCATTCTCATCCCTGCAAAGCCAAACAGGCAGCTGAGGCAGCCAACCACATTTATTATCTTGAAACCATTAGACCAATTGCAGGGTGAAGGGGGAGGGCGCTTGCCGCAGTGATCTCTGTTTGCAGCATCCCAAGAGCAGCCTCTGTTGTGTGAAATACAAGAAAGGGCAAGACAGCGGGAGTGGATCCAAGGGGGGAAATCGAAGAACTGGCGGGAAATCTCTTGGGGGCTGCCAGGATAGGGTTACTTTGGTGTGTGGAGTCTTTCCTCAGAGAAAATGGCTATTGTGTCAATGTAAACAGCCAATGCAATACCTGCATTGCTAAAGGGGGAAACAGAAGAGGTTGAGGAGGAGGAGGAGGAGGAGGGGCAGACACTGGAGCAAATATTACCTCTTCCAATGAAATAATTCTGCCTTTAGCTAGCCTCAGCCTGCCGCAGTCCACCTCTGAACATGCATGTTGCTTGTTAAGGTACGTATGTATCTCTAATCTGATGTGAAGCAGGAGTAAGACTTGCCCATGTTGGCAGGATTAGAAGCTCAGCTGCTTCTGTAAGACAGTTGAAATACAGTACATCTTAACTATAAATAACATTTGTGTCTATACAAATGACACAGACCATGAAATAATCCTTAGAAAGACTGCTATGTAAAATGATGCGAGCGCTGTCTGTGCAGAGCATGCACACTGAACAACAGCAATGACTGAATTCAGGCTTTGTTTTTCTTTGGTTGGCTTGAGTTGCACATGTTCCTCATTAAGAGCACAAGCAGACAGGATGAGGAGGGAGGACTGGATCATATGTCTGCCTTCCTGTGTCACCAAATAACAAATGGAAAGCACGCTCCCGTTTTAAAGACTCCTCATATATGTAAATCTTCAGGAAAAACGGTTTTTTTCGCTCTCATGGGAAGTGCATAGTATGTGTGTAGGTGGGAGCACATGTACTCGGTCTTGGATGCTGTGGATATTTATGGAACATGTGTGTGCGCGTGTGTGTGTGGGTGGGTTTAAGTTGATTTTGACGTCTGAAAGTGCTGCCAACGCATTTCCTCACAGTGAACATTACAGTTTGAGTGGTTAGTATTCCTCTGTATTTATCAAGTTGTTTTCTACCCACATCCTGCCTAAAACACCCACAACAACCCTGCTGGTATTATCAGCCATCATTCGGATGAAAATGAGGATGCCATTTTTTCCCCCTTTAAAAAAGACAAAAATGCGCAAATCATCATGCACAGATGTGAAGAAAACTATGATTTTGTTGAATTTTACATATTGTAATTCTTTGGTTATGACCCTTCATATTAAAGGATAAGTTCGGGTTTTTTTTCAAACTGAACCTATTTTCTAACATGAAATACGATCATTTATTCACGCAGATAGTTTTGGTGTAACTCAAACTCCTTCAGGAGATATTTAGATCCACTCACGATCAGCGTACATCCAATATAATGGGAGTGAATGGGGCTAACTTGCGCAGCCTCTAAATATGTCAATTTCTGTGCCAAAACTCCTTCATTTCACCAATGTTTTGTTATGAATCGCTGGTCCGATCCCTCTGTGAGCTCCATGTGGCTTGGAGTTGCGTTTTTGTGGCAATCTGTCATTATTTACAGCCATTATAGGCACATTGAGACATCTCGGAAGTGATGTCATCTAAGTCCTTACTCCAGTCCTTACTGTAAATGACAATGGATCACCACAAAAACGAGGGGTCAGACCAGCAATTCATAACAAAACATTGGTGAAATGAAGGAGTTTTGTGGCAGAAATTGCCGTATTCAGATGCTAAGTTAGCTGGCCCCGTTCACTCCCATTATACTGGAATATCTCCCGAAGGAGTTCGAGTTACACCAAAACTGTCTGGGTGAATAAATGATCGTATTTTATGCTAGAAAATAGGTAGAGGTTGAAAAAAAAAAAACTTATCCTTCAATCAAACCATATTTATAAGGCTGAATCTTAAACTTCAGTATTATAGTCCTTCATTAGTGTTTTTCCTTTCACTCAGCAGGTCTTATGGCAGAAGAACCATCACACCCCAAAGCAGCAGGAGGACTACTATATTGACCATGTGGAACACTAAAAACTGAGACTGAGATCAGACGGAGATATAAAACGTATACTTCGGCTGAAACAGTTGCATCCGACCATGGCTATAGATGCGGCTAAGACAACTGCAAGTTTTCTCTCCACGACTGCCCCAACCACCACTGTCCCCCTGCTCTCAACGAGTCCGGGAGCCACAGAAAACATCACCACGAGAACAATAATGACTGTCACCATAACAACAAACGATACCAGCTTCAACACCACTGCATTTCCACGTGTGGTGATCGAGGGCTCGGGGGTCGGAATGTTGCTCGTACTTCTTGGCATCATCACAGTGGTTGGCTTAGCCGTGGTCATTGTAAGGAATCAGTTCAGATTGTCTGCAAGCTTTTTTGGCAGAACAATGAAGTCCACCATACCGATTAATAACCCTATATGTTTTTCTTTAATTATAGTTGCTGTATGTTCGGAAACGGAAGCGGTAAGTTTGTAGTTGTTCGTGTCATGATAAGAGTTGGAACAGAGGCCATAGCAATTTTCAAAATGTAATGTGTACAGTTTTACTGTCTAGGTGGTATTATGCAACCAGGTTAGACTTCTTCATAGTTGCCGAATGCTCCTCACCTCAGACTTTTTTTTACCTGACAGGTTGGAGAAGTTAAGACATCAGCTCATGCCCATGTACAACTTTGACCCGGCTGAAGAACAAGATGACCTGCTGGAACAGGAACTACTGGATCACGGCCGGGAAGGCAGCCTCACAGGTCCTAATGCCAAGGTACGCTATGTAGTGCTGAAAGAAAAGTTTTCTTTTCCTTCAGTATCATCACGTGAACAACCATTATTATCATTTCAAGCTACCCATATATTCTTAAATGGAATTGATGAAAAATTGGAAACTGTATCTGAGTGTTTTTGAGTAACATTATTTAGATGTTAAGTCCCTGTTCATGTGCCTTATAGCAGATTTCTTATAAATCTGTTTACTTAAGGTTTTTTATGTGATTGTGATAATGTTTTTCATGTGGTAATTCTTCTGCATTGTCTTTCATTTCTTTTTTTTCATTAGTTTTGACAATGGTATAAGGGAAATATGGTAAAGTATCTCCTGTGTGTATTTTTAACCATTTATCATAAAACCCCTTTCTTCAAGTCACCCTGATTCTTTCATACTGTCTTTGCCTCAGTATCCAAAGCAACAACTAGTTGGCTAGATGTCTGAAACTGATTTTCGATTATTATGTTACCTAATCACTGAATCTGCACACAGTATCTGTTTACAAAGCCTTCTCCTCTGGACCTACATCCACCTTTCACTTTCTTTTGTTTGTGAACCCTCAACTTTGCTATAAAGAAAATACTCCAGGGGCCAAATAAAACACAAAAATAAACTCACTCAAACCATCACCTTAAAGGGGCAATATTAATAAAATCTAGATTTAATGTATGATCCACAGATTACTTATAAATAGAAGAAATTATTGAGGCAAGCAAAATAATTGAGTATATTTTTAAATGGGTTTACGTCCAGTGGCCAAAGCATCAAACCCTGACTGGAATCTAACAGGTGTCATGCCTTTGCACAAGCTTTTCCTGTAGTTTGTTAAAATGTATTTTTCTATGCCCCTCACTTGTTGCACCTGAGCAGATCCCATACCTATTACATAAACACCATTTGTTTGCCTTTTTAAAGCTTAAACCTTATCTGAGCTTTTTTTCCTGCATCTTTTTCTGGATAGTGATGTTTCATGGGACAATTAATGGGAATATTGTTGACCAACATTTTTAGCGATTTATCAACTTGTAATTTCAACAAAGTGGACTTCCCGTATCCCTTAAGCTGTTTTGATGCAGTTTGATCTGTGGCTTTAATCATTTCCTGCTTTAAATAATCAATATCATTAATCACACGTTGGTTTAGCAGTTCCTGCGGTTTTAATATTTTTTAAGAATGATGACATCTTTCACACGCACACTTTGTATACTTCTAAAATAACTGCGTGCGGGTGTGCTTTTAAATAATTAAGAACTGAAGTTAGTATGTGATCTTAACTTCCCTCATATCTTTTATCTTTCCTGCAGACTCTCACAACCTCCCAAGGGACGACACAGCGACCCAGTCGTCTGGTCTTTACAGATGTAGCCAAAGCTCTCAACGCTTAACAGCCCTCTTCCATTAGCTGATCTCAGCTTGTGCGGGCTGTTGGCCTCGTCCAGGCTGTTGCTCAGGAAGGAAAAGAAAGGGAAATGAACTGTTTTAGAGTGCAGACGGGCGACTGGCGAATGTTTTCATCCCTGTATGTGAAACAGCAGTGGTTTAAAAGTTGGGACAAAAAACACTCTTGTATAATACAGGAGCACAACACGTAGGATCTTGCACTGTAATCATTTGGTGCACAAATGAAGTCTGCCGCACTTTTTTTTTTCTTTTCATTGCTGTTTAAATGTTTAGTATCTTGTCAGTGAAGCTCTCTTGAGTTTCAGCATCTTCTTTCACGTTTCATAAGAGACTGCATTTCTGTGTGATAGTGATTTTGTGACCTAATGTTTTTTGGCAAATTTCAACGTTGGATCTGTTACTGTCCTAAAGTGATGTTATTCTCTCTCATGTTCTTCACGGTTGATAAATGAAACTTATTGTTTCCATCTGTACAGATTAAAACTGATAAACCCCAGTTTGAAAAAAAAACCCCAAAACTTTACAAATCCATGAGCAAAGAGTTGATACGTGTGATATTTTATTGATAAGCGAGAAAGAAGCAGAGTAACACAAATCACAAAGTAAAGAATCATAACAAAACATATATCACAGGTTTGTGAGTTGTATTAATGAAGTGGATGAGGACACATCAATAACATAACTATAAAATGGTGTTAAAAGTAAGGCATAAAAGATGATTTCTCAAGCTACACTTCAACTTTTAAATAGTTGAAAAGTGGATCAAGTACTGTATGTAACTATATCACTATCAGTAAGATCACAGAACAACATTGTCCCTGTTATAGAGAGTAAATATCCAAACACAGCTTGTGTAAAATAACACACATTGACTCAGCTGGATTTTAAATAAAGAGGCACCCTTCAGGCTGACTCCCATTCACTTGTGGTCACATGAATGTAGTGAGATGAGATGTGTGGACTACGACAGTACTAGTTTGACAGTTATTTCAAGATTTCGTGATCCACATCGCCTGCGGGTCTTATGGAGACCAAAAGTCTCCCCAGAGATGACCCAGGCTTGGTTGTCTTCAGAGGTAGTCCAGGGGGCAAACAAGTAAGGTCAATGCAACATTGAATTCATGTGTTATCTGGCAGCAGTTCAGTCAATAATGCTGAAATACATGAAATGATTGAAGCACAACATATCAGTGATAAAAAGTAGAAACACTTACATATAAAGTAAATTAAGGATGATATTCAAGTAATGAGCAACTTATGAGTGACACATAGTTCATGCTGGATATATACGTTTGTCACACACGATACAAGAATCTTAGCAAGTTGACATATTAGCAGTAACAAATTCAGGTCTACATGCAGAAATCCTAAAACAACAATCTGTGATAACGTGTCTGCAAAATTAGACTGAAGGTTGTTTTTCTCTTAGATATTCAGATATTTATTTACACCCGGTGTTTATGTTTTGGATGATCTGATTAGAAGCAGAAATATCTGCATCAGTTTCGACCTAACACCTGATTTCACTGTGTCTCGAGTCACCATCTCTGATTCCCTCTTGGTTTTCAAGTACACACATAGCTTACCTCAGTTACAATCAGCTGTGGTGAGCAACAAACAGGACAAGTTTCTGCAGAAAACCCAATTTACGTACTGTCACCCTAACAATATTACTGATTCAGTGGTAACACTTTCCAGATTTAACTGAGTCGTGTTTAGTTCACTGACTAACACTTTTAAACTCATTCTGAAGCTCTTCATTTGTAGAAATGTGAGAAGATAAGCCTAAAGAACTGTAAATCACTGGTCACAAGAAAAATAACTTTGTTGCCTGTAACAGATCCACAAGCAGCATATTATGTAAAATATAAAAGCAAATCATCCCCCATTTAAAGATTCAGCATCATTTGTTCATCAGTTCTATAGAAATGAACACAAATGAACGGCAGGAGGTCTCCAGTGACTTATAAATCCTGCAAGTTCAGATGCTGCTTAACAAACAAAACATTTCTTAGTGGAAATCTGACTAATAAAAACTCAGAAACCTGCCTGCTTGTGTGAAGGCAATCCAGATGAGCAATAGTTCCACAGTTCCGTCCAGGACCTATTTGCATTTTGTCTTTCATCAGATTATGGTCACACGTGTCCCACAGCCCCTCAGATATGGTCGAGTGATCTTATCTGATTACATCCCAACTCTTTACAACTGTACTCAGAGGCGTCGGTTTGCGATCTGATTACTATAGGACATATGCTAAAATCAGATGAAGACAGCAATTATTTGGATAAAGAGCTGTCCAGAACATTCTTTTACATTTAGTTAGCTGCTCTGTTGATTCATCCTAAAGTTGACAATCTACTGACTGAAAGGATAAAAGAGAAAAAAATAGTCATGTCCATTTAAACATTTAGTAAAATTCCCTACACTGTCAGGTGTGTAATTATGGTTCTGCTCTTTTGTCAAATGTACATTCCCATTAATATCACAAAAACCATATAGCATTGGTGCGATCAATAATCATTAAAAGGAGCTTCATCTACTGTATAAGCTGATTAGTTTTAATCAGTTGCATGATTTAAGTAGTAAACTACATATAAGTAATGGATTACATAATCTCTTAGCAAGTCTAAATCATTCTCTTCAGGTTTTTCTGGGGCTTACAGTGTGGAACACAAATCACCTTTAAGGTGAACTTTGGCTAAGCTTACTAAACGGTGTGACAGGAATCTACTATAAAAGGTGTGAGGGCTTAATATCGGATACAACTTGCTCAAGGTCAAAGATTTTTTTCCCTTCATATCAGCCTCAACTCTCTTTGCCTGACCTCGCTCAGTGCAACGGTGTAATACTCCTCAAGCTTGTGTGTTTTGTATTGTTAATACCACAACTAGTCCACAGAATAATACATGTTTCCTGGCATCAGTTTCCTCTTGCGAGTTTCTTTTGGTCCACAACTCTTCATGGCTGAGCCCTCATACAGTAAGTGCTAGCATTATGTGAGAGGAAACCTCACAGCAGATGCTGTCAGTTTACGTTGATTCAAGATTTATGGATCACATGTGCTAGTTACGAATAAGGATTCTTGGAATCCGCTTCGTCATTGTGTCTTTTTTTCAGCCAAGTTGTGTTTATGAATTGGACATAAACAGGTCAGAAATTATTACTCTATCAAGAACAATTTCATAAATGTGACCCCTGGTTTGGACTCTCTCATATCTACAGGTGACATGCAGGTTGTTCTGATTGTATCTATCAAATACAACAAGAGGAATGAAGTTATACTTGTGGTGTTCAAAGTAAAAACTGGCGAAAACAGTCTAATTTTAAAAATCTGAAGTACTTATTTAGTCCTTTAACAAAATGTGTAAGAATATAACAATTTTTTAGGGAGGGCTTTATCTCCCATTAATTACCAATGTGACATGTCAAATTAATATAGTCTTTTGATCCTTGCATCCATTAGGGGGAAGAAGACAAGTTTCATGTCTTTCATGTATTCTGCAGAGTTTTGAGCAAAGTTTTTACCATAAAGTGACGCAAAATGTATCAGAAACATATGTATCAAATATGATATGTTTGGCTTTATAGGGTTAAGTGACATTTGCGTGTCTTTTCCAGAAATACTATACTATTGTGTGGCAGAGGATGAGGCACAAACCTCTTTGTTTTTGTTTTTTTTAAAATAGAAATTTGCCTCATTGGAAATTGATGAATCTCTAACGCGCCACATATAAAACCTTTTAACTTCACTGTCATCCAAGCTAAACAAAATGGCACTTTAAAACGACACGTTGTAAAATCTAAAGGAAGAAACACATTCCTCTTCTGTGAAATGAGAAGACAAGCAATAAAATGCACCATCAGCTTTCTACAATCAGTTGTTTTGTGTCTGTAGCACAAGTTGACCGAGTACAAGCCGCGACCTATGTCAACCATCACTTTCATGTATTTCAGCAATTTCTGGCCATTTGCTGCCATGAGTTAAGAGTGTCACACATACAATTTACAGTGTAAGAATCAGAAAAATACATGATGTAGTAAAAATGAGAAAAAGAATAACAAATCCAAAAAAAAAAAGTATTTCATAAGGAACTACACTCTAAAAAGCAAGTATTTCATCAAGTTGTTGTAAACTATTGGCTGCATTTTATTTCCCAGGAGAACAAAGTCTCACTTCAGTTTTTCTTTCATCAGATACAGTTTTTTTCCGTTTTTTCTTTTAAAGAAATGTCATTAATGTCTTATTTGAACACTTCTGGAGTGTAACATCTGCTTGTCTATGTATGTGTGTGTGCGTTGGCACGAAGCCATAATTACAGTTTACATGTCTGCACTATATCTCTACACATGACGC
The DNA here is from genome assembly GCA_036024015.1 of Craterocephalus amniculus. NCBI lineage: Eukaryota > Metazoa > Chordata > Actinopteri > Atheriniformes > Atherinidae > Craterocephalus > Craterocephalus amniculus. Next base: position 1,725 of record JAVQJG010104855.1, on the reverse strand, counting down.
TAAACTCTTACGTGCGTGTGTGTGTGTGTGTGTGTGTGAGTTTGTGAGTATGAGTGTGTGTTTATAAAGAGCATCACTTCTGAGGGAGTGAAGGATTTCTTGTGCTGGAGATCTTCTGTTAATTGAGTTACTGAGGTAGAATGAGAGATTAAGAAACTGAGGCTAACTGAGGTTTCAATGAGGTCTTTGTGTCAAGGCATACTGGTAATGTCAAATACAGATCAGAAATGCACAACAAACACAGCACCACAATTATTACTGAGTAGATATCATGTTCCTGAATATTTTTGTACCTGAGGTTTCAAAATGGTGTAAAAGCACTGTTAAAAAGTGAGATCCTGAGTGTGATAAAATGACAGGTCAACACTGTAGTTGACTTAAGTATATGTGAAAGGTTTCTTTCCAAAACGAAACATCCATTTACAACTTTGGAAACTTCTTTTTTCCTTTTTTTTCAGCTTCCGCCTAGGAGGAAAAAACTGAATATGACCATTTCAAGGTTATACTGGCATATAGGAGCTAATGTAACAGCATTATGTACTCATATATTAACATGGATATTTCATTTTTGAGTGAACGTTTCACATCAACTTTCACAAAAATGACTTCAGCACACCATGATTATGTTGTAATATAGTTAAAAATGCCATGTTTCAAACACATGACAGAAACATGGTAAAACTGTTCAGTTTAGTTCCTTTATTTTTCTTAACCCCTCTCATTTTAAGCCAGCAAGTCGGCCACCTCTCCATCACAAGCTCCACCACATGCACACATGCAACAAAACACCCATACACACTGAGAGGTTCAGGACAGCCGGCACTGTAGAAGTATAGTTCAACTTTAAGGGAAAAAAAGCTTGTATACTTCACTGATGAGAGTTTTAAGGAGAGTTTTGTGGCTTGAAAAATTTAGATCTCTGTGGACTAAATAAAAGCAAAGTCTGCTTTTGCGTTTTGGGAAAAATAAAAATCAAACAAACAAAAACCGTCTTCTCTAGAGATTGGTAGAATCTCTAGAGAGATTACCTCATATGCAGACAGGTGATCAATTAAAGGATAAGTTGTTTTTTTTCAACCTGGACCTATTTTCTAGCATGAAATTCAATCATTTACTCACCCAGACAGTTTTGGTGTAAGTCGAAGTGTAACTTCTTTGGGAGATATTTAGATCCACTCACGATCAGCATACATCCAATATAATGGGAGTGAATGGGGCCAGCTCACAAAGCCTCTAAGTAAGCCAATTTCTGCCACGAAACGATCCCTCTGTGAGCTCCATGCGGCTTGGAGTTGCGTTTTAGTGGCGATCCATTGTTATTTACAACCATTACAGGCACTGTGATGTGGCCCAGAAATGACGTCATCGAGGTCTTTACTTTGCAAGTTGGCTGTAAATAACAAGGGATCACCACAAAAACACAACTCCAAGCCGCATGGAGCTCACAGAGGGATCGGACCAGCGATTCATAACAAAACATTGGTGAAATGAAGGAGTTTTGTGGCAGAAATTGGCTTACTTAGAGAATGCGTGAGCTGCTTCACTCCCATTATATTGGATGTATCTCGAGCAGTGATGGGAATAATGGCGTTAAAAGTAGCACCGTTAGTAACGGCACTACTTTTTTCAGTAACGGGGTAATCTAACTAATTACTCTGCTCATCGTTACAACGCCGTTACCGTTACTGACGTTTACTGACAGTGCGTTACTTTAATACGATTAGA
>JAVQJG010104850.1:0-17903 GCA_036024015.1 Craterocephalus amniculus | reverse complement strand
TATTTTAAACACTAACGGCCGCTAAAGCTAATGCTAGTTAGCTAAAAGCTGTCAGGTAATGAAGCATTATAACCATAATAAACGGGCGAATAAAAATAACCCAAGTGGGTACAAAATCGTCATGGACCAGAGAGCATATGGCCAGTTGAACAGACTGCTACATTTCAAATTATTAGAGCATTTTAACTTTGATAGCGCGCCGCGGTGCGTTCACCGTCGGCTCAGTCAGCTGTGGCTGTAAGCCGGTCACAGCGCTTTCACTTCTAGTGAGTACTGTACAACGAATATGCGATCTGGGACAGCACTGCGTACTGCTAAATCACATGCTAAGCCATTGAGTACATAGTATGCTTTGTATACTCAGTTTTGGATTTTAAGTATTTAGTATGGAAGTATGCGATTTGGGACACACTACAAGATGATCGGGTTTATTAGAAAGGCTGCATTGTAGCTGTGGTCCCAACTTTGATGGAATTGTGAATCAGGAAGTTTAGAATATTTTCCCCATCTTTATAAGTCTTATTCTCTTTCATTTAGTAACGTGTCTTTCATAAAATCGACAGTTTTAAAAATGAAAGATGAATTGAATTTATTATGTTTGTTAAATGCCTGAAGATGGAGCACGTAGAAATATCTAGGTCAGGGGAAAAAAAATTGTTTGGAGATTTCTGAACTTGGCCCGATCATGTCAGTGTGTTTTTTTTGTTTGTCTTTTGTGGGTTTTAGGAAAAAGTCTGAAGTCCCCTTCATGAAAAAATATTTTATAAAACCAGGAGCGCTTGCTGCATTGCTGTCCTTCAAACATGCCGAACATCTTTTTATATTGCAGAAGCACCCCCCACAACTAAAGCTACTACCACCACCACCACCACTACTCCTGCCACAAAGAAACCAACAGGTACAGTCCATCTCAGGACTGTTGCTTATCTTAACATTTGTGAAATTACAGTCTGCGAGTGCTTCACAACACTGAGACTGAGCAGAGGGCATCTGCATCCTTTCTGCATGATGCATACCCAGGTCACCTCACAGTAAGATGAGCTAATGTTTATGTTGCTAAAAAATAGAGGAAACTTGTGACCATAGCCACAGGGAACGGATAATCATCTCTAGAAGTTCTGCGAGGGGGAAATAGTTAGATTTTTTTCACTGTGAACACGGACGTCAGCTTCAGCCATCTGGCTTTTTTCCTCCTGATATTCGGCACAATCGTCACTGGCGAGCGAGGTGTAAAGATGGATTTAACCTGTACTGTGAAGCAGCTTTTGTTTTTATCACAACAAGGAGTTGGGATCATCGTGGAGGTGGCAGTGGTACTTCCAGAGAGAGTGATAGCTCTAGTTCTTAAAGCCACATGCTGTGCTTCCTTGTAGAAAGGACGAAAGCTCAGTTTTTTTCTAATTGATGTCGTCAAAGATAAACCTTGTTTTACAAGCACTTATGGCTGTGCGTTGCATTTGTTGGTGTTACGAAAACCTTCCTATAGCTTTGCTTTCTTTTTTCATTTACTCACAAGTACGCGGTTCTAAGAGTCAGGGTCTCAGAGATTAAGATGTCCACCTAAATGTAGGTAAGGAAGCATGAATAAACCTATTAATGTTGTTGGACTTTAGTTCAGAAGACACTACATATACCAACAGGTGTGTCTGTCCGCATGCCTTTAATCCTTTATAATTCTTACTTGAACTTTTCATGTCAATTCGGTCCTACAAGGGCTGCAACCCTGCAGGTTTCAACACACCTGACTCACACTGAGTCATTTTGCAGAGCCACCTCTATTTAATTTGAGTCAGATGTGTTGGAGCAGGGATACCTGGAAAACCTGCAGGACTGTGGCCCTTGTTGGGCCTAATTTACTAGCTGTGGTTTGGGGTCTTGATAGTGGTATTTGTATCTTTTGGGGATAGCTGGTTAAATTAGTTAAACTAATGCATCTGTAAACTTTTTTTTGAACCAGGCGTCTCAGATTTTGCCTGTGATACATTAACAACTAACGTCATATAACATTTCTTGTTTCGGTTGGTATACACGCGCCTGAAACGGCAACTTACCCGTGGGAAGCTTTCATGCTGAGAAAAGCTTTTACATAGGATGATAAGGGCACCTGGTGATCCTTGGATGTTTTTTTGTGGCTTTTAGGAACAAGTTTTGTCCCATTTTTCTGCTTCCGCTACTCATGAAAACTGATTTAAAAAAGCTGGTGTGCTTGCATCATCACTGTCCTTCAAACATAACTAACATCTTTTATGTTATCGCAGAAGCACCACCCCCCACAACTAAAACTCCTACTACCACCACTATCACTGCTATTACTCGTGGCACAAAGGCGCCAACAGGTACAGTCCATCCCAGAGCTGCTGCTTCGCTTCCAATTTGTTAAATAACAGTCTGCAAGTGCTTCACAATACTAGCTGTATGGAGCAGTGAATGGGACCGAGCAGAGGGCATCTGCATCCTTTTTGTCTGATACATACCGAGGTCAGCTCACAGCAAGATAAGCTAAAAAACAGAGGAAATGAGTGAACAAAGCCACAGTGAATGGATAATCATCCCTAGGAATTCTGCGAGGGGAAAAGTTTTGGATTTCCACTGTTAACATTGACGTCGGCCATCCGGCTTTCCCCCCCTGATATTCGGCAGAATGGTCACTGGTGAGCGAGGTGGAAAGACTGATTTAACCTGTCCTGTGAAGCAGCTGTAGCCTTTATCACAACAAAGAGTCAGGATTATCGTGGTGGTGGCAGTAGTACTTCCAGAGAGAGTGATAGCTCTAGTTCCTAAAGCCACATCCTGTGCTGCTTTGTAGAAAGAAAGAAAGCTCAAGTTTTTTACTAATTGATGGTGTCAAAGATAAACCTTGTTTTACAGGCTCTTATGGCTGTGTGGTGCGTTTGGTGTTAATGTTGGTGTTACAAAAACCTTCCTATAGCTTTTCTTTCTTTTTTCATGTACTCAATACAAGTACGGGGTTCTAAGAGTCAGGCACTGGGAGATTAAGATGCCTACCTGAATGTAGCTCCGTCTCCAAGATCTTGATCACTTAATATGATCTAAGTAAGCAAGCAGGAACCCAGTAGTGATGTTGGACATTTGTTTAGAGGACAAAAGTCTCTTGGCTCTTCTGAGACCAGACGTGTGTGTCTCTCCGCATGTCTTTAATTCTTTCCAACTCTTACAGGAACTTTTTGTGGATGGTTTTTATTTGCCTTTGTTGGAGATTTCTATAGTTTTATTGTCCAGCAGTTGTGTGGAGTCTTGCTTGTTTTAAGTCTCTGTCTGTTTTTCGTATCTTACTGTTTTGTTTTGTTTTTTGAGGATTTTTAAAGAGTATTTTCAAATTTTCTTTTTGTCTCAATGTTTTTAGAACTAGTCTTTATCTTTTTGTGTTTTTATTGTAGTCATTTTACATGGATTACAACAGGGCTAGTCACTTTGGTACTACAAGTGACACAACCCTACAGGTTTTGAACACACCTGATTTAAATAAATGACTCTGTGTCAATAAGCGATATATTGTAAACCTGCAGGGCTGTGGCCACTGTGGGGCCATATTGATTTGTCATAATGGTGGTGTGTGTGTGTCTTTTGGGGATAGTTGGTCAAATTTGTCAAACTAATGCATCTGTGAACTTTCTTTTGAACTGGACCTCTCACATTTTGATTCTGACATCCTTATAATAACTAACATAATCTAACATTTCTCTCTGGTGGTTGACGCGCCCCGAAACTGCAACTTTTGTGTGGGAGGCTGTCACTGAGAAAAGCTCTTCTGTAAGATGATCTGGGCACCTGCTTGTATAAAAGAACAAACTCTTATGGTTTTCCAGCATTAATGAGAGGTACTGTAATCTACCTTGACCTGCCAGGTTTTTGATAGGTTGCCACACCTATCAAACAGGTTTACCTGTTGATCTTCCTGAATCTGATACTGTGCTGCTTCATAGAGTGTAAGGTGCATTGTTCATGTTACCTGCTTTTACAGCAGCCACCAACCTTTCTTTCTTCAGGATAAAATGCATCTCGCTATGACTTCCGCTGCTCATTTGTCATTGTCCAGGTCTTAATGCTTGATCGCAGTGTGACACTGATGTTTGCTCACATTGCCAATTTTTCACTCTTATAAATATGCTGTAAGATGTAATATGAATACTTACTTTGACTAATATTTTCACTCTTCATCTCTGCTTTAGCTAAAGCTCCTGGCCCTGATCCTGCAGGAGGTAAACAAAAACAAATTGTCTGTAAACATATATTAATTCCTGTTTTTTTTTCTCTCTCTTTTTTGATTTGTCTCACGTATTGCTTTTCCACAGGTGGTTCAAAAGGCCTTACAATTGGGTTGGTTATTCTCAGCGTTGGTGAGTGTCAATATTCTCCCAGTCATATCTAAAGTGTACAGACACATTGACCCAAATAATTTTATGGCCTCAGACCAGTGTAGCATGAATTATGGAGCACCTGGGAGGCCATAATGTGCTTAGTGGGTTAATAAATGTGTGAAAAAATGTTAATGGTTGAATTTGTCATGTTTACAGAGTGAAATTATCTCTTTTTTTTATCTCATGCTGAGTTGCCAGTTTAACATATTTAACCCCTTGACACTCCAAATTGACTAGTTTTGAGTAAGCTGACAGCTGCCCATCTTTCTTTATACAGCAAAAAACACAAGTTCAACATAGTTTTTTGATAACTGATCAGCTTTTTTTTTAAGCATACAAGTGTGATGAAGTTTTCAGAAGTCTCCAAATGGCAAGGGCAGTCAAATCTCTTATTTTCTAGTTCTCTGTGTTGGACTTCAGTCATCAGACTGCTGGAGTTTTTCATGTCAAGTTAACGGGTATCTGTAGAAAAACGAAGTGAGTTTAATTTATATAAGCAGTTCAAATTCCTGTTTGGCTTTTTTTCCTGGAGTGAAAAGGGGTTAAATGTTATGGTCTTACTTTTGGATGTTTGCCTCATGGTCACTCGTTTTTAAGTCATCATCTTCAATCATCTATTTTTTTTCTCATCAAAATAGTTTTGGTAGTCGGCTGCATCTTCGGTGTATTCTTCCACAGGAAAAAAAAAGGGTAAACTGTTTTATTCAGCTCCGCCGACTAACCTTTTGAAATCGCTTCCTGTACGCTCCGTCCTTGCCTTGTCTCCTCCGTTCTTTTATGTCAGCTGTCCTGATGAGCTGCACATTGTCTTTCTACCCGAGCTTCCTGCCTGTTGCATGTTGAAGTTTTAAGTATTTTTGTTTGTTTGTTTTAAGGCCCTCCTGGCTAATACTCCTCTTTCAGCGCAGACATCGTCATTTATAGCACTCTCCTATACAGAGGCGTGGGTTCCTCAGACAAATAAATGCTATGAAAATGTGCGATGATTAATGGTTAAATCAAACAACCGACTGAGAACTCATGACTTCATTTGGATGATTTATTATTTTCAGCTTATTATTTCTCAATGCAGATAGGTATTTTATGGAAAGGAAGCCTTTCCAACCGGGGATCATGCTGACGGGAATACAGTGCAAGTAGAATCTGTAGTTTTTAAAGGTCTATGAGTGAGCTGATACAATGCAGTGTTTAGTCTTTGGGATAGATTAATGTGATGTAGGTCAGGATGTCTGTTTATACAATCTGGTCTGCAAAAATACTTGTTAATCTTTTACCTTACCTGACCGGAATGGGATTATCTGTTGCAGCACTCCCCTACAACTCTTTTAGATCCTGTTTTTATTTTAAAGTCATAAGAGACGTGCTTTATTTTATTTTTTTCTTTCTGGGAGGAAGAATGTTTCAGATTGAGGGGAGGAGATTTTCCATTGAAAATCAGAGCCTCCTGAGCGCGATTTATCTGTAAGTTCCCTTGGGCACCTTTTCCACCTTAACGCCCCACCTTCCTGAATAAGCAGGCTTTGTTGGACTCTAACCCGACTGACACTCTCATGACTAGCAGCAGCTAATATTGCGTGCAATAAAACCTCCATCGCAGTCATCTCAGTGCTCAGTTTATCTAGAAATTGTTGCGGAAAGAAAGTGATTCATATATGTGATTGTATGGGAGGAAGTTGGGAGGAAGTGCTGTCGTTTCTAGAGATGTGGAAACGTTGGGGAGCTCAGTAACAAGCTATTACACCATATTGTTGTTTAACAGAAACACAGCCATAAGTTCAGAAGCAAATAATGGTGTTTTATATAATGTGATTTTTTTTTTAAGGTTCCCTATAACATTTCAGTCAGCTTAGCCATAGCAACACCTAAGTTTTCTTCCCCCTCCTCCTTACTGGCATTGATATTTTGCTGTGTTTGTGCTTTTGCGTGGTGCCTTTTGGACAAGCGATAGTCGGATGTGAAGCTATCGGGTTTGATAGCCTCTACTTGGTTGACAGGAGGTATTTGTCCTGATTTGCTGCCCAAAAAGCTGCATTTTGGACTTGATGCAACTTGGCAAACCTAAGCCTTGTTCTCTCTACTGAAAGAAGGCTTTTTGCTGCAGCCCCTTCCAAGCGAGTCGTACTTGTCTTACTCGCTCCTGGGGACAGGTACGCTTCTGAGATTTTTGCATTGTCATCCCCCTGCAACTCCTGTTTTTTTTTTTCCCTTATGGAAGCACTAAGGGGAGGGGTTAGTTGTCACATACTGCTTCTGGATTTTCAGTTGTTTCTCTAAATGACTAATAACATGGTGTAATATGTTGTGTATGGTCATTCATTGCATTTTGTGTCCTGATATGTGAAGCTTCAGAACTGAGCAATGGTTTACTTCCCTAAGAAATGAATACATTAACATTTGCACATTTTTCTAAGCAAGCAAAGCTGATGCAAACCAGGTTGTTTTTAAAGATGGAGGAAAGACCAAGGACCAAAACCAAGTGCATCAAGTGTCGTAGGTTTCTTATTCAAGCTAAAAAATGTGGCTGCGTTGGTAAGAGGTGAGAGAACAGTTGGTGGATCACAAGTGGGAATGAAGAACAAGCAAAGTAGCACAATAGAAGTCAGGAAGGCTCTGAGAGGGCAGGATGTACTGAATGACGAAATAAGGACCTCCTTTTATTTGTGATGTCAACAGGAAAGCTGGATTGTGCTGTTTGGGCACATAGCGACAGAAAATAATACGAGCCTTACTATGAAGTGGTCATCTTCACAGTGAAACGGTTTCAGGTGCAAAGTTTTAACTTCAGAATATGTCTCATGTTATGAGGTTTTTGTTTTTCATCTGGTCCAAAACCAGCAGTGTATATGAGTGTTGTTTAGATACTCTGTTGCCTCATTAGTTAGTCAGCTGCTGTTTTTATTTATTTAGACAATCATGGATAGAGGACATGACAAAAGAATGGAGCCTCTTTTACAAATCGCACCTAACCTAGAACGCAAACAAATGCTGCCTTCATGTGGTATGGGAAAGATGATCCTTTCCACTTGTAAAGTGGAAACTACCAGTTCATTGTGTTCGAGTGCTTTTCATGTTGTTGGGAATATAAATATGGTGGACAGAAAGCGAACAATAATTAAATTATTTTTTAAAATGACATAAGTTTAAATGGAGATACTATATAAAAGAATGTATGCGACAACATTGAGGAAGCTACAATCAGCAGCAGAGAACATTTAGCATAACGGAATATTTACCAAACACAATCGTCTCGCTGCTCTCCGCCATGCTGAAAGGTCAAAGGTGATCTCATCTCGGCAACTCGGGTATCATAAGATTTTTCCAGTTTCCCAGTGGAAATTACAACTTGTTCATGTGCAATTTTGTCGTATGTTTTTGGTATTTACCATAAATACGACATGAAGGCAGCAATACTCTCCACATAGGAAATAAATAAATCCCTATTATGAATACATGCAAATGCAAATTAAATTTACACTAAAAGCAAGACACAGTAATGTATAAAAATAAGGTCTTTGTGATTCCCCTATCTCTCACTGCAACAACTTATTTTTTCCCTTTTTGAAAAAGAAAAAAAGGAAGTGTGTTGGGTGTGAGCACCTAGGGCGTGAAGATTAAGACCGCAAGTTTCCAGTTAAGAGAGATTTTGTGAAATAAGTTCACTGACTGTATAGGAGAGTTGCTCTTGATGGTGCGTCACAACTTTCCGCCCTGTTTGTTTAGCCCGTGTTATAAGGCAGGGATGGGTAACTATGACCCCGGAGAGCCGCTGCTGTGAACGTTTTAGACATTTTCCTGCTTTACACATCCGATTCCAATGGGCTGTTTTACAGAAGTTCACAACCTGTTGGATCATTTAATTTGAATCTACGGTGTTGGGAGCAGGAAAACATCTAAAACCTGTAGCACCCTGGACCTCAAGGCTAAATAGTCGTCCATCCCTGATTTAAGGTCATCAACAAATCCAATGATGAACATTTTCACTGTATTCAGTCGTGTTCTTTTGCAGATGTAGCTTTAAATTTTTCTTTTAACACAATAATCAGTATTTAATGTCCACTAAAAAAGTATTTGGTCTTTGGCTGGAGTGTAGCCCTGCAGGTGTTAGGACACATTTCTATCCTTGACACTGATGCAGTGATTCATTTCTGCCACTAAAACCAAACCAATCACACGTAGCATTTCTGCGTAGATCTGATGAGCTGATAGCTGCGTGCAGGGCTAATGTGTGTGTGTGTGTGTTTGTGTATGTGGGGGTTTCTTTATGGATAAGTGGTTTGTGTCTGTTTGGACTTCACCTGCTTAGACGTGAGGTGGCCTTTTTTTCTTTGTGTGTGGAGGTACGGGAGCGTTTGCTGCCTCAATTCTTAAGTTAAGTTGTTGTCTCGTCGTCTACCTTGTTGCACCTGAGCAGCCATGTTGACGGGTCATTACTTGGTTACAGCCCTCACGGAGGCAATACTGACAAAACGGCGGGAAAAGATGGCGAGGATTTAGCTCTGCGGTAAGACGATGGATCCATGATTCTATTAAATAAAAGAAAAAAAATGTGTTGGTACAGGAAGATGCTTTCCCATAATGCTTCATCATGCATGTCACTGACATCCTGCAACTTTAAAACCACTTTCCCCAAAAAATTTTAAGTATGCAATTAGTGCTGCCAAAGCTGCTCCATCTCCTCAGGATGGCTTTAGCTGTTGCCCCAGGGATGCCCTGTGTTGTGTGGATGGGTTTGGTGGGTTACAGATCCTAAATGGGATCAGAATTCATGGAGTTTGGAAGCTGAATGAACTCGAGTTCATGGAGCGTTCCCGAGCAGCTTTGGCAGTGCAGTCCTCCTGCAGCGTCGCATCGCCAGCACGCCACGAGGGCGGCGCCGGTGAATGTCTAATCCACGAGTCCCAGCAGGTTGTTGCGATGAAACAAGTTGATCCAGATTGACTTGTCAGTGGTTTTAATGTTGTGGCTGCATGGTTATTTTAATTGCACATGTTTTATGTTTTGTTTTTTATTCCATCTTAACATTATGCTCAGCTCTGGCCTGAAATTGTAAACAGCCGGCTTCTCTGACAACATTATTAACTTTTTCCTGCTTCCACAGATCTGCAAGGTTTGTTTCTCTCCATCTAAAAGCTGGAATGTTTTTAAATGTCTGTGTTTTGTCCACAGCAAGCATAACAGCTCTGTTGGTTCCTAACTACGGACTGTAAAATCCATTTAAGAGGGAGGATGTCCTTGGATCTGCCTTCGAATTTGCATGATGAGAAGTGGAATTTTTGCCTCCCCTCCAATGCCAAGGAAGTTTGCTCCTGATTGGCAGTCAGTCGAATGAACTCCATGCTTAGCTGATGCTTTGCGTGACTCGCACGTATCCTTAACAATATCTTAAGGCATTAGCAAAACACTGAAACATTTGCTGTCTTATAACCACTTCCTGTTTTGAATTTTTACTTTTTGGGCAATTATAATCTCGAGATGGATTTTTAAAATGTTTTGCTCTAGAGCACAGCTGAGCTTTGGCTTTCCAGAGCAAGTCGAATCTGAATGTTTGAATGACACCATTGGTAAAGGCATTTGGAATAAATGCAGTAAAATAAAAAACTATATCTGGTTGTTATAGCTTGATTCTTAAAGCAAAACAGGTGATACTGATCATTAATAATACATATTTTGTAAACTGTAAATGTAAAGGAAACAAGTTTTGTATGTTCAAGTGAGGCTGTTAGATACAGATTCAACTAGAACCATTTTTATAGCGGAAGCAGTCCTTTAAGCATCGTGCCTGAAAAATGGGCACATGTTAAGCCTTACTACAGAAAGCCAAGAAATTACCTTGTTTTGTGTTAGTTGTCTGTGTATGTAGCATGTTTGTGTACTTTTAAGGATTGCTGTGGTGAATAAGGCCTCAGTGGCCGAAAATAATAATTACCCTTAAACTCTGTTTCAACAGCTTAAGAATCAGTATTTTGACGATACCATTCATATAAATTCAGGTTTCGCTTGTTTCCGCAGCAATCGTTTGATATTTGTTGACCACTCGCAGACATCGCAGCTCTCATATCTGGAGTATTTAGGTGATCAGATGTATTTAAGTTCGTCTGAAAATTTTGCACTTGCTTTAGCATTTTAATTTATTGAAGACAAATTCTGTTAAACATGTTGCTCTTTATATTGGTTGGAAATGATCAAACTTAATTTCCTTTTTATTTTTCAATCTTCTAACAAAATAAAGAGTGGAGAAAAGAAATCACTTGTTTGTGTTATTAGTGAGTCAGTGTGTAATTCATAATATGCTAGTGCTGCAACTCATCCAGGAAACTGCAAAGAGAAACACGTTCCAAAATAAAAAGATATATATGTCGTGCACACACACACGCCACAAGATGACTTAAAAATGTTCGAGTGATTGTAAAGCCAGATTGTCTTTAAACAGGTTATTCAGATGAAGACATGGTTGTCGGTTTTCAGCTTTGTGTATGTCCTTGTCCAATGGCAGCTTGTATTTAAACGGTCCTCCTCTTCATCCTGACACGTAGTGTACTCACCTCTTTTGGCTGTTGTCACTTCAAAGTAACAGAAATATTGTATGATTCTATTTAAATATCCTACAGTTCTAATAAATTGTTGATTCAAACTTGTTAAAATCTCATAAGCCGAGCAAGTCAAACGATAAAAATACCAGACATGCTTACAACAACATGCAATATGTTTTTTACAGTGCAGTAATAGTCAACCTATGTTGGTTGATGTTAGAAGAGTAACAGAAAAATTACTTTTAAGGATTAATCAGATTTTTATTTTATTTTTTGGGCCTTACCTCGCAGAGCATGAAATAAACAGGTAATGTAAAAAGTTCATGTAACTCTAATATATCACAAATGTAGGCAATTTTTTTGACATTATTTCATAGCATTTTTAATAAGAATGTTAATTATAAAAAGAACATCCTCTTAAAATTCACATTGATCCATTAAGTCTATGGTTTGACAAAAGAAAAGTCTGAATTTCTACAAAGCTTGAGATTGTTTTAATGTACGAGTTCTTATTTAACATGGTTACTGTCTTAACAAACTAGGTTCTCATCACTGTTCATCCTTTTTCTTCCAGTATACAAGTTGGTTTCTGGAAATGAAATTGGATTTGCCTTAACCATAGGGTTTTGTCCTTTCACAGGATGAATGGAATCTTATTTTTCCACAAGCAAAAGACTCATTTTCACCCACGTCCTTGCAGCTTTTACATACACCTAAAGGGATACTCAACTTTTTGTATGATGAACCTAAAATCCCCTACTACCTTTAGTGGTTGATCTATTTTGAATGTTGATCTTTGACAACTAAATGTGAAACACCCACATGGCAAGTTATTGAGATATTTACATTTCCTGTTATGGTATAAACACCACTATTAGAATCATGCAGTGACTCTTTCATCACAAACTATTCCATTCTATTTAAATGTCCTGCATTCATGATATATCGGTGCATATAAAAGTTGAATATCCTTAATTTTTGAGTAATGTATTTATAATTATTCTGTAGTGTAATTATTCGGCATTTAATTGCTACTTAATAGGAGATTTAAGGGAAGAATTGCATATTTTATTCATTTTAACTACTACTAAATGATCATTTGTTATCTAAACCATACAACTTAATTTTTTTTATATAATATCTTATGATTTCTCCTCTGGAATGTAAAGTTCTTTTAATTATACTTAACTTGGCAACAGCCATACATATTTATTTTTTATATACATAAAAAAAACACTTTTATTCTACTTCTAACGCTTTACAAGGAATACAATAACAAGGAACTATACTTAAATAGTCACCAGCCATGTGGCTCAACTACATGATATTTTATGTTGCAGCGCCATCTTGTGGTGAAACACTGATTGGAGCAGTGTAGAGATGAGCCCGCAGACAGTTATAATTTACTTTAACAGCAGTGAAGCAGTATTATTTTAATGGTTTAATTAAAGAGTTGTAGCCTGTATCAGACTGGATGCTTTCCGTTTTTACATCCATCTGCTTGTAAATTTTCCTCAAACTGTGATTTATGGGAAACAATTTGAAAAACAATATTATTTATTTAAAACAAAATGCCTCCCAATTTTAGTCCAAGCAATCAAAGAACAAGGGGGTTGAAGCTTAGTTGCAGATTCCTCCTGCAGGTAAGATGAGATCTGTCCTTCACTGTAACCGATTTCAAATGGTGCTAGAAACAGAAGCGGACTCTGAACACCAAAAGAAATCGGTCAACCTTGGAAAGAGGACAAAAAGGCTTGAAATGTCCACACGGCTCGGAGTGGCTGCTGGTTTAAGGCTCGGCGCCTTGATGCTTGCAGGAGTGACGCGTCTCTGTCCGCTGGCTGCTGGCACTGGTGTAGCCGTGCACACTTCCCACCCGAGAACACTGATTTCAAATGGTGCTAGATGGATGACAATACTCTAAGCCACCACCTGAAACCAGCTTCCAGGGGGAGCACTTCTGGGTTAAAAAGGAGTCGTCGATGGATAGTTTAGCAGAAACTAAAGAAGGATGAAAAATAAAATGAACAGAAACAGGAAACGTCAAACTGGGATGCGTACAGCTCCCATTAACGTACAGAGCACCAACCAGCCAAGCATCAGGTTATAGCTCAGCTTTTTTAAAATAAAATGCACTGCTGCTTGCTGCCTTTGTTTACAGACTCACAACTTGTTAGTCGTTCCCCGTACACGACTAAAGAGCCTTTCAGCCCAAGGATCCAAGGCTGTGGAACAATCTAGCACTTCAGCTATGTTCGGCTGACTCTGCAGACGCAGTTAACACTTTAACCAAACATTTTTTTTTCAGAATTTTGATTTGTAACCCTTATTTTCTGTTTGTGTGTTTTTTTTCATATATTTTTTGTGGCTATTATAAAACTTTTCTTATTTAAAAAAAAAATTATTAAAAAAATATTTATAAAAAAACATTTTTAAAAATTCTTATTTTAAAATCTTTTTCTTATTTATTCTGCTAATTTGGGGCTGGGACCAGGCAGCATGTTCTGCACAATAACTTTTGGGGAGTTTCAGCATCTTTTTAAGAATGCTAAACCCACAGGAGGAAGGGAAATGCATGCAAATGCTTTACTTTTCGCAGAACAAAAACAAAACAAAAACAGAAGTTATTACAGAGCACTAGAAAAAGAAAGCAAAACTACTAGAAAACACTTGTTATTGCATGTTCTGGGTGCAGGTGTGAATTGTGCTTTGATTAATCACCCAGCATATGTGCATGACATTTTAAGGCAGCATAGTTTTATGATGCTTCCTTGTTTCAGAGGGGCAGGATGACCTGAGGGAAGATGAGAGATGAATGTTCACTACAGCTGAACAAAGTCCTGCTTCATCGGGATGGTGGCTTCCAAACAGAGTAGATAATTCTGTGCCGCATCTGTCTCCACAATGCTAATGTGTGTCACTAAATTAATAAAAGACAGCCTAGCAGCATCTCTGAGACTGTAAGGGACCTTCATGGTAATGTGCTGGGGGATAGTTTACACAGTCTGTGATTCCCTGGCCTGGTTCAGGAAGCAGATATTAACAAGACAGCAGGCGAGAGAGAAAGATGAAATAGAAAAACACAGAAGAAAAGCCGAGCACCTCTCAGTCTCACCGTTTTTTGTTTTTTTTTGGTCTCCAACACACCCACACGACTGATCTGATATTCGATCTGAGCTTGGTGGATGTGTGAAGGGCCAAACAAGCGCAGTACTCACAAAAATGCTGCCTCTGCATCGCACGTCCTCAACACACAGACTCACCTGCGCACCTACAGACAGACGAGTCTCTCCTCTTTATGCTGTCCGGTAGAAAGAGGATGAAAGCGCACTGCTTTTCAGTCACGCTGGGAAGACATGGAAGGGAAGTGGCAGTCAATAGCTGGCAATGGGAGCCATGACGCAGAAACTGGGCTACAATGCGCTGCGAGGGTGGAGCAAGGACAGGTAGTGGCCAGTTCACTGACTTGTTGCTAAGTGCTGCCACACAAGCACAAACTACCCAGGCATTTCCACTCGCCCCGGTTTATCCCCATGCTGTTTTGACTGCGAGCATGCAGGTGAACGCGTCACCCTGTCCTGCTTTAAATTCTCCTGAACCCACACACAGTCTCCAATAATGCCTCCTTGTGATCAACAACTACTCCCACAAACACTCGAAACGGAACAAAGCCAAAACAAGCAAGTCTGGTCCCGGCCTTAAAGCATCAGATGCAGCAGGAAGGGCAGAATCCCCGCGGCATTTCAGAGGCCTTATCGGGCTTCAGATGGACCGAGCCAAGCCGTTTATGCGCGAGGGAGTTGAAAGGTATGCATGTGAGAGTGTTTGCGTGGTCACCACAGTGACAGCGTCGACCGGAGGGGCCTGGCTGTTCGTAGGTGTCTGGTTCCTCCGCCTGGCTGGCTCAACCCAACCCTGTCAGTTTTCTTTTACAGGTTGTTTGTTGCTTGTGTGCCACTGGACCTGTTGTGTAATACTTATAAAAGATTTAAAGAGACAGGAGGCCGCGACAAAGTGAGCAACACCAGATCCGTGACGAAATGATAGAGCACACAATGGAAGGATAAGTACACGTTTAGCGAGAAGTTATGAGCAGCAAACTGGAGAGGAACACATAAGAGAAGGAATTTATTAGATTAAATATTAAGGAAGTAATGTCTGAATGTTTGCTGAACCTTTACGTATTTATATGTGCTGAAACATCCTGGCAGAAACAGATTTACGAGAACCCTTAAACCCACAGTCAGGCAGATTATCTGTGACTATTTAAACAATGGCCGTTCCAAAAAAGTGAAAGTTAATGTGCATCAGTCTGCTTTCATGAGTAAGGCACTAAAGTGGCACTAGTTTCCTAAAAATCTGATAAAAGAGCTGGAAAAATTACAGTAGATGGATGAGACATAACCTTTGTTTTTCTTTATAGAAATAAAAAAATAAGAACCCAGCCATCCATGAAACATGGCGGGGATATTCTCATAGTTTGGGCTTGTTTGGCTGGACCAGGGCCAGAAGCTTCGTCATCATAATGAAGCATTTCTAAAGAAAAAGGTAAAAACTCAGCAGGAAGTGGGTCATGCAGCAAGAAAACACCCCAAAGTAAATATGCCTTTCTATGAAAGAGCAGCGGTTCTGGGATGCTGAAAGATCTAAGGAGGAGGGGTTAAGGGTCTGTACTGAGAAATGGCTGAAATCCCTCAAAGCTAAAGATGAAGATTTGGTTTAATTAGCATACACTGCTCTACTTTCAATAGATGTGAGAGAAACGGCAGAGATTTTAGACCTTAATCATTTCTAAATCTTCAGTTTTTTAACCACTGTCTAATTAGTTAGTGGTCTCTAATTATGTGTTGAGGAGTAGCCTGCACCCTCACACATTCACAGATTACAGTGTGTAGTCATTCGGAGGGACGGCCCGAACCCGAAGCGATGAGTTCAGCACCGCAGCTAAAGATTCACCTTCTTTACGATCATTTTTTACACAGGAAAAATCAAAGGGCAGTGATAGCACGAAGTGCGCTCCCCGGTCAGCACATTTAACCGGGAGACAGACAGAGGTGCTGACGGTGGAGGGACGAGCTGCAATGCAGACTGCGCTGCTGTATCGTTTCAGAAACGGAGATTCATGAAAACTGGATTTGAAGCCAGGAGAGCCTGCAAACGTCTCTCATCCAGGGGCTTTTCTGAAGCGTGAAAAGCACAAGGAGCAGCTCTGCTTCTGCTGACAGCCGGGGAAAGGAGGCCGGGCTCGTCATATAATGCTAGGAACTCACTGTAAACTCAGAGAAGGGTTCCTGGGAGTGGACGCGAGCTGGCAGAAGTAATTCAAACAAAACAAAAAAAGAGAGAATTAGTTTACCTCCAGCTCATTAACTCTGATGAAACCCTGCTGCGGCCCAAACACTGCAACCCGCAAACCAGTGGGACTAAGCCCTAATTCTAACCAACTGCATCATAAGAAGGAGGGAAATGAGGAAAAAAAACTATTTAACAGTGCCCAGGTTTCTTACAAAGATGAAGAAAACAAATAGTAAACAAGTCATAACAACACATGTGGCATTGAAGTTTTTTTACATGAAAAACCTTAGCATAGGAGAAAATTGCCTGCCAGCCAATCAGAGGTTGCTTTTTCAGCTCTTAGCCAGCGTTGGCCAATAAAGTGCTGCTACTGCAGCTTGCGGAGGCAGGGAAGCCCCTCCCATCCAATGAGAAGCCAGCTTTGGCACAAAGGCCTGTGATGCAGCAGCTTTAGGAAGTCCAGTCCAGTGCATGTGAACTGGAGAGAGGCCAAAGCAGAGTCACTAAGAGAACAAGGTAAACAACTTCTCTGCCTTTCTTGTCTCAGTTCCTCTCGCTCTCTCCCTCCACCCCTCGCTCTCTCATCATGAACCTCGGCTTTTTTAGCCCCCCCCTCCCATTTGTCCCTGTCTCCAGGAGATGGACTGATAGATAGATAAATAAGTAGACAGATAGAGAGAGAAGGGGAGAGGTAGAAGCTGCTGGAAGAGAGGTCCGGCCCCAGAAACAACTGCGTCACTAACTGTCTCTCCTAACTACGCAGAAACAAATGTCTCGGGAAGAGTTTTGCCTAATCCCGGTGGCTCCGGAGAGCGAAAACAAACCACATGACAAAAGTAACACTAGTCACAGAGTCTTGTGTGACAGTAACAAACATCCGTATCTCCACCAGCCTCTGCCTTCGTGCCTGCCTCTCTCTCTCTCTTTCCGGATGCTCGTCCTTCGTTCTTCCCTCAGCAAGAGTTAACAGAAAGAGTAGGCCAGCAGTCAACAGTTTGATCAAAGAGCCATAGATTTACATATGAGGCGGCACAAGCAGCTGAAATCAACTCCGAACTTCTTATGTAACATTGTTTTGCTGAGCGTTCCACCTGGCTTTATCTGTGGTGTATCACACAGCCGGACGACGCCAGGTTCGGTCGTACCGGAACGTTTGCATCCATCTAATCATTCGCTTTCCTTCAGACAACGGTGGCAAAAAAGAAGAGAAAGCGATGTTCGAAATATCTCAGATGAATGTCGGCAGAAACAGTCCCGGCTGTAATTTGCAGTGATATTAAGAGCCCTCCAGAACATTCTTTTGTTAACCCCTTTGTGGCACCTCTGCCCACCCGGCACCACCTTTTCAGCCACCCAAAACAAGCCTGAGTAAAAACTGTGTCACATCCTCAGCATCCATGTTGGAACTCACAGAAACTACACGGCACACACATCCACGCACATACAGCAACGACAGGCAGCGCACATCAAAAACTACCAAGGAGGAAGAGGAAGAGGAGAGAGCCGAGGCTGTCCGAAGCCACTGGGTCCACTCCAGGTGGGGGGAAACGACTGGCCGTGACGATGGGCTTCTCTTATCTCGGCTTCTGTTTTCTCCCCGACATGAAAAAGTGACGTAGCAACTGCGCCGAGAGCCCGCTCTCGGTCTCTGGCTTGGGGGGCCGGGGGGGGGGGGGGGGGGGGGGGGGGGGGGGGGGGG
>JAVQJG010104844.1:0-20054 GCA_036024015.1 Craterocephalus amniculus | reverse complement strand
GCGCAATCAATGAGTCATTAATTGTAATGAAATTACCCCTTTTACCACATACTATACCACATAGAAAACCATTTTTCTTAGAAAGATTAAAATAATATCAGGTATAGTTCCTTTAAACTATTCAAGTTACAGTATACGTTTGTGAGGAATTACATGACACCACACTATCCACCCATTATCTGCTCTATGCCAAACAGGATCAGTGGTACATGCTGGACAAGTTGCAAGTCATATTATATATGCCAGTCACATATTATATAAAATAAATATATTATTTGTAAATCATTCAGATTAGATGCAATAAGAGCAAGTTTTTAATTTGTGAGTGTCATATTACCTTTTTAAATACACATACTCATTTACTGTACATCCTTCCTGCAGGTGAAAGTTGTTTAAACTTAGCTGTGAAACTTAAGAGCCACTGTGCCGTGATATGCTTGAACTACGTTACACCATAATTCAGTAAGTTGTGGCTATTGAACACATTGATTTTTATAAAATTATTGTTTGAGTCCTGGTTTCAGTTACTTGAAAGTCTAGAGATAAATAAAAAAGGTTATCATCCTGGGCAGCATGAGCTCATACAGTGAACACTTGAACAGTCTCATTAAATAGTCACCTTATATTAAAGCTATTCTCATATCCTTCTCTCAGAAATGAGCAGCTGTGATCAACAACACAAGTGTAGCTACCAATCATTACATCATTTAGACGGTTAGCCTACACAAGAGAGCCTAAGTGCAAGATTGAATTGCCTGCATATAAAGAGGCAAGCTCATCTGCTGCATCAAAGTCACGATTCACCAGGGCCCCATACTTCCTGAATGTCTACAGCAGGGAAATCCAGAGATGGATTAAACAAGGAGCCAAATGCTTCCTGCAACTCCTGAGACTGTTTTTAAATGGAAAAGTACAGCAGACAATACAGCGTGGGCCGCCTGCATTCAAGCAATCTGAGCTGCTGGAATGTAATAGGCTGCATGAAATAAGATAAACTGTCTTCCTTTTCACAGATGATTTATGACGGTTCATTTGTTATTTTATCGTCACGCCTGGTTACAAATGAATTTATTTAATTTCTTATTAGTCATTTTGGAGAATATCTATGACAACCCCATATGCTACACTTGTGTTATTCTATGTATAAAGCATCTCCACTTCTAGCTAAAACAAGATCATTTTGGAAAGTTTTAACTTTCAAAATTTGTTTATTATCAGCATGATTGCTTATAAACTACATAAAATAAACATACCACTGAATGCAATCGGCAGTATTATATCCAGTTAGACTATTTTGCCTAAAAGTAAGGTAACTATTTCTGCAGAGCGCCAAATATGTCATATTAACAACTTGTTAATCAGCAGCTTTTGCGTTCAGAGGAGCGCTTCAGTTATACTATTCTCTTCATCAAGATGATCACCATTAGATATTCTCTCAAATATTTATATTAGTTCATATTTTAATCTGTCTAAGATGGACAATAAAGTTAAAGAAAAAAACTATGGCAAACATGCAATTCTTGTCCCTGGTTAGGGTTGATACCTGGTTTGTACAAATATGCAGGTGGGATTGTAACAAAAATAAATAAATAAATACAAATGAGTGGCTTGACTCCTGAACATTACAGCTTCAGTTCTACTAACTAGTTAGCTTAGCTTAGCTTTGCACATAGACTAATGACAACATGATAGCTACAGATATGACATGTTGCAGCAGGTTTGATTAGTTACCTTTTATAATTTTTAATGGATAAAATGAACTCTCAGTTGCCCATTAGCAAACAGGGAGTCCAGTAAGCATTTTACCTTATCAGCTGACACAGTGCTGCTATTTTATTGTGTTTATTTACTTTGAATTATTGCAAAAAAAATAATACATTCTTCTTCTATTAAAAGTTTTCATTAAGTCACTTTTAGAAGTAGTATTTTCGGTTTTTACATGGGCGACATTTGTTTTAACTGATCCAACAAAAGTCATGTTCCACAGAAAAGGGCAAAATATAGCTGTGAAAAGTTCCCCTTGCTTCCCAACATCAAGTGATTTTGTTGATTGTTTGTTTGCGCTCCAGTTCGACACCCTGCTGGCAATAATGAAACCAAACATCTAAAAGAAGATTTTCAGTACCCATTCAAACCTATTTTATCAACACAGTTTGTCATGAAGTGCTAAATGTTAGAAAAAAAGATGTGTTTTATATGGTTCTGTGTGTGGCTCGGTGTGTAGATATGCCATTATTTATGGGCTTGGTGTACAAAATTAAAGAATTTTACACTTCTGTGTTGTTTAAGAGGAACAAAATAAATAATAAGCCTTAATTTACATTTTCCTGTTAGCAGCAGCTGGATGAGTGGGTGGGTGGTTAGTACACTGTGCGTCACCCACTGAAGGCTTGTTATGAACTTTCTCTCTCTGTTTGGGGAATAGCTTCTCTAAATGTGACATTTAGAGGGATCAAACCTTTTGAAATATTGCCAGTCTTCCTCACTCAAACTGTACAGTTAGTATGATAGAACCTGAAACTGATGCTGATTTGGTTTAATTGTAATTTTGTTAAGTTGTAGTAACTTTCTATAGAGGCCATTCAAAGTAATGTGCTGTTAATTTGTAGTCAATCATTCAAATATACAGCTGATGTGATGCTGTTTCAGTCATCAGTTTTTTAAATTGTCTTCCAGATTGTCTTCCGGAAGATCAGTGATGTGAAACGAGAGGAGGAGGAACGGCAGAGGCGTAAAAACGAGGCCCCTCTGAACTTACCCCCGGATCACCCGGTACGAAAACTTTTCCAGCGCTTTCGTCAGCAGAAGGAAGCCCGCATGGCCACCGAGAAACCCGATTTGGACGAGCAAGATATCGAGAAGGGCACTGTCTATGTGGATGTCCCGTTGGCTAAAGCAGCCATTACAGCGACCAGCATTGTCACAGTAACTGAAAGCCCAGCAACACCCTCATCTTCAACACCTTCACCTTCATCACCACCAAGCAGCACGCTCGCAGAAAAGGCAAAGCTGCAGGTACCCGCACCGATCTCTCTGGTAGGAGGCCGGGTCGCAGAACCGGTCAAAGTCAAAGGCTGGGGTCGCTTCAAGGAGTCCATGGCCAAAGCCGACAACTGGAGCAAAGTATCCAAAGCAGAATCCATGGAGACTTTACCTGAACGGACCTCTGCACATGACTCGCAGACATCTCTGAAGAAGACGGACTCATGTGACAGCGGCATCACCAAAAGTGACCTGCGTCTGGACAAAGTAGGCGAGTTCCGCATGACCCCTCAGGACCGCAGTCCCGTTCAGCCTCCAGAAACGAGGCACGCATTTTATCCCATCCCCGAGCAAACGCTTCAGGCTTCGCTTCAGGAACTCAAGCTGGAGCTTAAGGACGACCTCAAGAACCTGAATGTTCGGATGTCCAGCCTCGAGGTGCAACTCGCAGAAGCGCTTAAACTTCTCAAAGCCAGGAATTCAAGCTCCGGCTCCCCGCAGCCTCTTTTTGACATTTCTAGACCTGCTTCACCAGAACTGGATAAAGAGGACATCTTTTCTTGAAGGATGGAAGACTTATCAGGTAACAGTCAACCCTGAACTCAGCTGGAATCCAGTAATATCAGAGTTACGTGGATAGCTGAGGCTGTACTGGCCACACCATCTGTAGGCATCGCTGTGGTCTGTAAGATCAGCCGGCCTTTCATCGTAGAGGTGTACCTGCTGGTTAACAAGAGAGCGTTGGCAAGTCTGTAGCCAAGACTTTGGTGATGTAGCAGTGAAGACTGACAGCTCTATGTTTGTACATAGGTTTGATTTATTTTTCCTGAGATGGAGAAATAATGAGCAATGTTTGAGTTTATCTCAACAGATCTTTTACCTCTGTTGGGAGGCTCCAGTCGAGGCAGCATGAGCCATTGCTTTGTAAGTGAATCATTCATATGAGATTATTTGCATGTCATATACAACATACACAAGCCTCATTTTTGCAGATGGGGCATATTTCATTAATTGACGTCGCACAGCGAGTCATTTGCATCATTTCTCTTTGGCAGTGAGATGGGCCGGTTTTGAAACTATCTCCGAGTAATTTCTCCAAACACATCTCTTATTAAATCAGCTGCTAAGATGATAATGAATTATACAAAAGATAACTTTGGCCGGGCAATCTCATTTCCAAAATCATGTTTGAGTAGAGCTTACAGTGTAATTTCCATACACCACGAATAGATGTGCTTGATGAAAAATGAATTTAAATGCTAACTAGTCAGGCAATAGTGAGGTCCTTATCCGTCTTTCCTGAAGTCTCATATTTGTTAGTCTTATTTAGGAACACTACAGCCACATACATAATACAGTTTGGTTTGAGAGTCATGCAATTTTAGCTTCAGGGATGCATACATTATTGAAAAAGTCAGAAAACAATCCTGTTTATGGATATGCCCCTTCTTTTTTAACTGTCATAAACATAGCAAGGAAAGCCCCTCAGCAAAATATTAGAAAAAATCTTATGTTTAAGCTCTGACAAAGAGGATGAGGCAACTAAGTCATTAGCATCTGCTTACAGCAAGGGGTTTTCTCTTTAATTGTCCCTGACATAAATTTCTGCAGTTTAAGCCAGCTGCTATTTAGCATGTTTTAATATTTCTGTCCTCATGTTTGCAAATTCCCAGCTGTTATTCTTGGACTCCACTTTGCATGATTGAAATTATGATTCTTATTTAATTCTGGCCCCTTATGCAGGCCTACAATTCATTTTCTGTTTTAAATGAGCCATTTTAACACCTGTCTCCTGAACTGCCTACTTTCTTTGAAATGACTAGTATCTGGAAGCTTCGAGGGGCAGCACTGTTTGCTTTTGAATGGTACTGCATGTGCTGTCCCTGTTATATTTAACTGTATACCAGAGTCCTTAATGATCTCATTTTAGTTAGAACATATGCTTCCATGTTTTCCTCATTACAAGTCTGATATCTCCTAAACCAAAGGGGAAAGTTAAAAAAAAAGACCATTAGTGTTTAAAATGCAGACTTTCTAAAATATCATTAAAACTGGGGGACATCTACAGCAGTATATATATTGAACATAATTGCCAATTCACAAGATAATTATAAGCTAAAAGAAAAAGGTTTACATTTACAACATTTGTATAATAATGATAGTAGAAAACAAGCCCCTCTCTGTAGTAGCTGTTTTGTGCCTGTTCCCTACAGATGATGCATGTTTACATTACGCTGCATTACATTTAAGTATTTATAGTCAGTGTTTAGACTTTGTGTACATATTCCAAAACCATGGTTAACGGCATGAACTGAAATGTTGCACCATTAAGCGCACGGGCATACATTTATCTTTCTCTACAAAGATATGAAAAGTAATTAATTTTTTAAGAGGATTTTTGCTGACATTTTTATATTCAACCATTAACCTAAAATTACTGCTCCTTTTTTGCTGTCGAGAAAACAATTTATAAAAAAGTTTTTGGATAATATCAGGAAAGTTACTGTTTACACACACAGATTTCATTTGAGGTTTTTTGTTCATTTTTATTTGGCAAATTATTTTAAGCCCATTTATTGAGATTAATGAGCAGCTCTTTCACACGTTAACAAGTTTAGGCATCCACACACAAAGAAATGCCGTGAAAATAACTAACAGGAGATTTTGTTGTATGGTTATTACTCCCTAAGACATTCTTTATTTGTCTTTTCTAATTGTGAACAGTAGCTTGATTAGGTTATCTTGTCAAAGTGAGTCATATGGGATAGCTGTTTGGTTTTATTTCATGATTTTTTCTTTAAAAGTGTCCTTCTGCTTTACAAACAAGCATAATTTCAGTTCCATAAGGGACAAAATTCATTAAAATGTAATGACTGTTTCATAGGTCACATCATCAGGGAGAGAATAAATCTTGAATCTATAGAATACTTCAAAATGATACTTTATGTCACTAAATTATACTGTTAACCAAAATTTTTCTATCCATGGATGGATCAGAAATTGTTTTTATTTAAAAAAAAGAGGAAAAATTAGTGTGGAGAGCAGGGAAGCAAGATGCAATATTCTGCTAAGAGATAGCAGTTTAGAAAGTATGAGTTGTAATGTAGAGCATATCCTTTAAAAACAGTGAAAAAAATTGAGTGTAGTCATATGATTTATTTCTAATCCAAAGTGTTGTTGCAAATGATAAAAAGCCAAACTTGATGGATGGCAGTCAACAGAAACCCACATAATAATGGCTGATAATAAATAATATAATATCATAACTCTTAAGGGGTTTTAGGTAAATTATGTCACTGTAGGAGCAGGAGCTTTGCTTAATCTATATTTAGCATACAGTTGAAGTATTCCTAGATGTGTTTTTAAAAAAGCATTACCATATATTATTTAATATTCATCTGGATAATTTATGCTCCCTGCATGCTTTTATCTCTTAAAAGGACAAAAGAAGAGCTGAAATCGACACGGCTGAGTGGGAAAAAGAAGATGCTGAGTTTTCTGTTGCCTCCATTTCCATCAAAAATTCAGTTTGCTAAAAATAAATGGGCATGTCTTCACAGAAGTGAGAACTCGTTTGGTTAAGAGCCAGTGTTTGTGGGTCACTCAGGGTCCACTTTTACCAGTATTCCCTTCTAAGAATAGAAAAGGCCCAAAAATCGCCTCACTGTGGAATCTCTACTACAGGTAATTTATAAACGTGCTGCTTATGAGTAAAGCTTTCACTAATCAAATGGAGAGAAAAAGAGGTCAGACAGTAACACTGAGGAATTTAGTGACTCCAGTGAAAGAAAGGAAATAGAAATGATGTAATAGCAGATAAATTATTTATCCAAGTAGCACAAAAGCTGTTCTTAGATTTGTTGGAAAGGATTTGAATCTGAGACATTGATGAAAATGTATGACATCATCATATGATTTACTTTCTTGATAGGATATATAAATTGTTAATGACAATTATTAAAATGTTAAAATAGTTGTACAGTAGATTGATTTCTTTAATTTGGGCTTATTTTTTAAGCCTATCAGGTAAATCCAGAGATGAGAATACTGATACCACAGAGATTTTTTCTACATACAGGGGTTGCCTGCTGAACTACAGACATTTACAAACTGAAAGCTCAGCTTTATGCAAGTGAGTCAACAGCATCCGGCCAAAACCAGCAACTCAAGCCCACATATACTAAACCATGGGTACATCCAAAAATCCTTCCCAAAGGGAAAAAGCAAGGTAGAGATCCTGTTATTAGTTCAGCGAATAAAAAAACAACTGCAGCAGTAAATCTAGTAGTATGATGACTGGCATCAAGAGAAGAAAATAAAGCATAGAATAGACAATGTGAAAACAACTGCTTATGGTTAAGAAAACACTAACAAAAAAACAGATTCTCCATTAATCTGTTTTAAAATGTCTTTAAGTCTACATCACTCTGTAAGCTTTCTGCTTGCGGTCAGTTGTTCTCTGTATCAATCTATCAAACAGGATGCTTTGTCTGTGACACCAGGATTCTGCTCTCTAGCTGAGAAATTATAAGCCTTAAGAGTTAAGTATTACTCAACATTTTATGAAGAACCTGTATACAGCCAAAAAGTCCACTAGCTCTCATTCCCAGCAGTGGCTCATTATAAATTCCATGGAAATAACCAGAAGGTGTCAAAAACTCTTCATTCTAATAAATATTTTTCTGTTTAGTTGAGCCTGTTTGGTGGATTTATGCAGGTATATTCAATCATAACTGATAAAACATCTGAGATTATTGTTCAGTTTGGGTAGATTCTGAAAAATTGTCGGTTTTGAGATTAAACATCAAGTTAAATATTATGTAAATCTCTCAACTGTCTCATAAATTAAAAAATGAATGAAGAAAACACTTGTATCTTTTATTAAACTTCATTAAGAGCTAATATTTTTCTTATTTCTGTAACAATACAAAAAAAATTTGTTTTCCAACAGATTTTTTGTTTAAAAAATGTAAACTGTCTTAAAAGTTTACTTGTTTGAAGTTACTAAACGTGAAATATTTTTAATAAAAAAAGTAACTGCTGTTAAACTTCACCAATGACACAGATGAATGACAAAACTGTTAACATTTATAAAAGAAAAAAAGAATACTCAGACTTACATTTTAAACCAGTGACTGGATTAAGTTTGGCTTCTTGTGCTGCACATATTAAATTCTCGTGTTTATTGAACAATAAATTTACAAATTTTTGAGTTTCTTTCTATTCTGCAGTCTCCAACAGAAGATAAATCAGTCGCATTGTTTTCAATATCAAATCAATATTAAATGTTTTTGCCAAAAAGCCAAAAACAAATCTGGTCATACAGTAGATGTGCTTGAATGGGGTAAAATCCACTCTATTTTCAAAAAAGCAATATTTAGCTCTGCTGTATCATTTATCGATAAATACACAGAGACAAAAATAATTTTAAAAAAGCAACTGCACCTCATCATCTCATCTCCAGAAACGACTGAAGTCAATACCTTTGATTGAGACTCAGAAGCATGCAAACCTGTGCCTTCATAATATTGCCCCAAACTCCTTTTCCAGCCTGCACAGAGAAAAACAGTTGATAATCCAAACTACTGTTGCTCCTCTGAAACCATTTGAACAAAGATCTATTTTTGTGGTCAGCTTTAGATAGCTGCCTAAAAACCCTTCCCAAAGGTACAGATATATACATATGCACAAGATATACTGCAATGTTTAGATTCTTAATAAAACAAGAGCAATGTTTGAACTTGGTGTACGGTTTATGTAATATGCACATGCCTCTATGTTCACATGTCCTGTAATGAGAAATGTACTATTTCAAGCACAATGGGAACTCTTTGTTATGAACTGTGACACAGTGTATTACTATTCATAATAAATATTTTATACATACTGCACCCTGTCTGAGGAATGTGTTGTGTTGTGTGTTGTGTTCTTGATGGGTTGTGGCTCCTCTGCTGGTGGTGAGGACGCATCTCCAGGAAGGTGACTCAGCAGGTGTATTCTCCTGCTGATCTTCTTATGTCAGATAAACCTCACAGTTTTTGTGCTCATTTAAGAGGATTTCTCGCTGACCCCCGCTCATACTGATCCTACTTACTGCCACAGATGTGATAATCCTGAGGACAGAAATCAACTAATGGAAGCTGCAGAGGCTCAACAGAACACCTTCTTAAATGCACCGTACTAATTACTCACTGACACAACAGCATGCATGCTATGATATCAAATAAATGTATCAGGCAATCAAAATATTAAGTTCTGGTAAAAACTAGCTCACAGAAACTAGAAACAGGATCACATATTAAACTATTAATGCTCTTGAAGCAATACCCTGAAGCTATTTGTGCACAGTAAAGAGTATAGTGACGTAGCTATATTCCCTAAGATATGAATTGTAAGAAAAAGCTGGGCCAAGCTGCTTCCTATAGTCATACACTGGTAATACTTACACGAGATATAAACCTTTAGTCATTAAATGAGGCGATGCGTGCTCATTCTGACTGACACTGAAAATTATTATTACAGTTCTGTGTTTATAGATGCAAAGATTTATTGAAATGCAGAAACATGAATGGAAATATGGGATATGAGGCAAAAAAAGTTTACATTTCTGGTAATTTCTGTAAAGAGTCTTACTGAATAATTATGTATTTGTCTAATTATAACAATATCAGCCTCAATAATGCTTATGTCTGAGGTTTGGGAGGATTTATCACTCAATCAGATCTGTTTCCACTTACTCAAGTCTACTTCTTGTGTAAGTTGGCATACCTCAGCCATTTTTCTTTTTCCTTTCCTTAAGAATGATTTCTTTACAGTCTACCTTTGATGGAGAACATTTCTCATGAAGCTTTGGTGAAGAAATAGATGGATAATCTGAAGGTCCAGATGCATCTCACAGGTTTGCTGGAATTCATACTATCTTTGTGCTGCAAATAGCTGTTTAGGCCTGACACATCTGGTCTCTTCTTCCACTTTTCTAAAACTTGTAAGGACACACTGTACGCCATGCTGAGATGATCCAACTTCTCTATGAAGTGAAAAAAATATCTTAAATCCATCAAACTGTGTTACCTGCAAGCAACAGGGTGCCTACACGTACAGATGAAAGTTAGATTTTGTGCCAGTGTGTGTAAGTTACCTGCTTTGTGTAGATCTGCATCTGCTGAGTGACTATAGTTTTACCATTGTTTAACTATTGGTAGGTTAAGAAAAACAAAAGTGGGGATCATATGCGAATATGCATTCACCCAGCTAATGGGCAAGTGTAATGCTCACAAACTGTAATCATGCAAATCTTTTTTTAAGCCGCTATTCATATGACTGACTTTTATGACTATAATTATTCATTCACTTCTCATTACTATTTGTAGTGCAGATGCAAACTGATGTCGTTTTATATGCATTAACATAGTCCAGCTATTTGCAGTATATCTCTGCATCAATCCACTGTATAAGGATTAACTATCATATTGAAAATTATGTATTTAAAGTTTGTGCTGTGCTCACCTTATTTTTTTCATGATTTGGACACTGGCCAGAAAAGAAACCTCATCTCAGTTTCAAAGTGCGGTCTGCTTTGGAGGAACAGCAGCAGGGAGCTTGTTACAGAGCTTATATATACCAGCGTGTTTAGGTGTGAGCCTTTTAGTCTGACCCTGCACCTCAGGCATAGACCTCATACAGACATATTCAGACCTCCTCCTCCCCTTCTTGTCTCCAGAAAATAACTATGGTGGCAGCTGGAGAGACTGAAACGGGACAGGGTTGTAAGTCCAAATGGTGTCAGGCCCAGGTTCATGAAAACATGTACAGATCAGCTATCTGTGATGTATACAATCTTCATTAGCCAGGAGTGGTTTCCAGTGGAGTGGAAGGCTTTCTATTCAGGCTCCTAAAAAGAAAGAAATCCCCTTTCATCTCTCTTAAATGATGGTATATCAGTTGAAGTAACATCTCATATTATGAAAGTCATAAAGAGACTTTTATAAACTCAACAAATGAACACCTTTCATGAACTTCTACAGTCTGGTTACCATCCTAGAGCTGATATTGAAGTTATATTCATTGTCAAGCACTTACTTAAGTAAACCCACTATTGTCTGGACAAACCATGCAGCGCTGGATGGATCATGCTCTTTGATTTCTCTGGTGTAGTTATAAAATAAAGTTTCTGGTGGATAGTGGAGCTTGCTTTGAAGCCAACTTTTGGGCCACCAGTGTCACGGCCAGAGACTTAAAGAAACTAAACAACCTCATAAAGAAAGCAACTGCCCTGGATCCCCGGAACTGATTGGATATCTTGTGTAATATATTTTCTATAACATTATGTTCAGCCAGGCTTTTTCAACTCTGCTGCCAGAAAGACAAAGGAATTACATCCCTTCATGCGCTGTAAAAAGACTTCCGGGTTCTTTTGTACATTTAATAAAGTTCTAATAAAATCAGTGTAAGAAATACATCAAATTTAACTTTGTTCTTGGAATGAATGATAGATGAACACAAATGCTATACTGTAGATGCATTGGTTCAACAGAGCCAATATGTGGCTAACCAATATGTAAAACATGGGCAGACAGAGTTTGAGGGTTTTATGGGTAACCCTGTTATACTCAAAAACAGATCCAGACCTCAGTCAGTATTCCTGCAGCTACAAAAACACTTATACTCGACTCTATTGGTCAATCAATGGTCTTTCTGTGTTTACTCAATATGAAAGTTTAAAACTTTTCTTTCCTCTCAGAGACAGAGATTTATTTCTGCTTGTAATACTTATTACCCTCTTTAAAAAGTACATCTTGTAAAATATCTTTTTAAATCTGTAAAAAAAGTTTTGCTTTTGCTATCAGAGAGAGCTTAAAGCTTTTTGTAAGCTAACCTGGGGTGACATTGATCCTGCTATCACTGCAGTGAGTGAAATGTATAGACTTTATAAATTTTTACCAATGAACTACCAAACTTTGTTGAGGACAAAAAAATCCATAAAAATAGACAACTGTATTGTTCTTGTAGGTCATTGTCTGACCTTAAACAATTGTTAATTATATTTCCAGGAATCATCCTAACCCATGTTAGTCTTTAATAACCAAGTATTGCACAGATAGAGATTAAAAAAAGACTATAACCATGAAGCTTAAAGAATGATACAAAATAGAATAAAAATCTTCCTTTCTGCATCACAGTAAACAAACATCTTGGACTGTCTTCAGTCAATACAGGTATTCATAAGACACTTCTTCTATCCATGCTCTTCTGCTTTGATCAAATTACATATTATAGGGAAACAATGACAGTAATAAGGTTCCTGCTGCTCTACTCTTTGCCTCCAGGCTGCCTCTGAATGCACAACAGCCTTGGTGGCAAGCTAAAAGAGGGCAGTAAACATGGAAATCTTCCAGCTTACTGCACCACTGAGCAATACCTTATCAGAGTCATATAAGCAAAACAGGGTCCTGGTCCATATTTATTTATTTTTTACAGTCTTATGGAGTAACAGTGATTTGATTAAGCTTACCGAGTGGAAAGTGTGCCTTGAGGCAGCTATTAGTGACCGCCTTGAAAAACAGCATTACAAATCGTATCAGTTTGTATGCAGTTACATTTTCCACAGCATACAGGAGGAATCTTCTCATCTCAGAGAATTTGTGCAGTCCTGCAGGTTTTGGGGAGCCAAGTTTGGACAGTTTCCGTGGATGTGAGCCAGATTCGCCACTGATATGTGGTTGGTGAGGACAAGGCGTTGGAGTCAGCAGGTTGTTCTGGTGGGGATTCTCCCTGTGATACAAAGTCAAGGTGACTCACGGTGGGCGAGGAGTCCAGTCGAGTCCAATCTGAGCGAAGCAGTAGAGGAAAGCGAGCATCGGTGGGGCAATGGTAGACCAGCCTGAAAGAAAAAGAAAA
This sequence comes from Craterocephalus amniculus, assembly GCA_036024015.1. Classification (NCBI taxonomy): domain Eukaryota; kingdom Metazoa; phylum Chordata; class Actinopteri; order Atheriniformes; family Atherinidae; genus Craterocephalus; species Craterocephalus amniculus. Next base: position 7,175 of record JAVQJG010104844.1, on the reverse strand, counting down.
CCCTTATACTCATCTGTTTTCCCAGTAGGAAATATTCAGAAAGAAAATTATGATTACGGATATATTTTTAGTATAAATGATGCCTAATCTTATAAATACAGATTAATTCAAATTAAACTTAGCTTATAATAGAGGTGCTATTTAACCATCAATGCTTTAAAAAAGTAATGGTTTGGTCATTTCTTGCTGAAATCCTGTTTTTTGTTGCTATTTATAGCTACATCTTCAAGGGTCAGGAGCAGGCAGGTAAGGACAGCTGTCTGCATCTCCTCTCAATCTGGCCCGTCTCCAAATTATCTCAGTAACCCGCACCTGCACCCACAATGGTCTATTCTTTTCTATTCATGTCCAGACCCAATTCACGTACACACTAGCTGCTTTATGCACAGCTGAACTGTCAGTTCCATCTCTGTAGAAGGAAAAGGTTACACTGGAAAGGTCCAGAAAAGCCATATTTTGAAGCAAAATCTTTGAATGACACACTATGGATGATATTTTGTGTGTTGTTGTTAGCGCTTGTCTTAAAAAAAGAGGCTTTACGGTTCCTGTAAATGGAAATGTAGCACTATAAACAGAAATATTTGTCATTTAAAGTGTCTGAGCTTTATAGGGGCAGGGCACCAATCATCATGAGCAAAACTTGCATTTGTGCCAAGACATCTCAGTGTTTTATCTCCAGGTATGAACATTTCATCAACACCCTCAGTGAGAAATTTTCTCCAACCTTTATAGTTGCTGAATGTAACAGTGTCAAGCCTGTATTAACCCAATATCATCTCTACATACCTGCATGTTGCATCAATCTTGATGAATGTTGCATCAATCTAAATATGAATATGTGGCCATCATTTAGAGTTTGTTTTATTGTCTTGTGTTTTTGGAATGTAACCATCCTAATAAATTGGGGGCGCATTGGAGAATATTAAATAGATTCATGAAGCCTCTTACAGCCGTGTGTATTCGAATGCTTTGATGCATTTGTTGGCAACCTGATGCTAAATACACAGTAATTTTAACCACATCTGCTTCTCAGTCAATTAAAACACATATACAACATCTATGCATTATTAAGAAACAGAGGAAACAAAAAGTGATATTTACTTATCATCTCTCCTAGAGATCTGGCTTGAGATGGGGCAGTTTAGTTCAGTAAATCTTGATCTGTGATGCATTTCCACAGCCACCCATACCTGTACCTGGTGGGCCTGGTATAGGCTGGATAACTACAACTGCCTAATAACATGGCATCATAGTGGTACTAACTGTACACCATCCTTAAATGATACGGAAGAATGCGTCTCAGATACAAAGGATGAAATCGGTGGGCGTCCTGCAGTCTTTCTTCCCAGCTTTAAACAACAAGAAAAGAAAAATCCACTACTTATCTTAACATGACACTGGTCCTGCTTTGTTCTTAATGAAAGGGCCAATTCTTTCAGCCAATCAGTGGACTGCAGTCAAGCTTTGCCCTAAAGCAAGAGTAACACTGGTCAGCTGTGTAATTATATTTTGGGGGCAAGGAAATGCTAAATAACTACTCGAGCTGGCCCAATGGTGTTATAAAACACCATGAACTCATAATACTACAAATCCCAGAATACCCTGCTGCTGTTTTGGTGTCAATCAGGACAGGACCCTCTCCTCTGCTGACAGTAATCATAGTGTTCTATTGCTACTAATGGCACTGTGCTACCCCTCCCAAAAATGTGAAAAGAAAGGCAGAAAACAAGAGATTTGTGGGCAGGTGGGGGCAGAATATCTGTTACAAGACAAACACGTCTGTCCTTTTATGTGGAGCCAATGTGTCGACTAATTAGACAACATTAGACAATGCTATGAAACTACTACAAGCAACTGGACGTGACTCAAAGGCACCAGAAATTGGAAGAGATGAAAAGAAGTTTGCTTTCACAACAGACTATGTTTAAAAAGCCAAAACACAAAGTGAAGCTGTTGTAAATGTTTGTATTATTGTGGTATCAAAGATATAAAAATCATCCCGGCCTTTCATTGAGGGAGGTTTTGGTTAAAAGAGCATGAAGCTTTTGACCTATTAAAAATTTTTTTTTTGCATGAGTGCAGCATTAAGTTATATTTGCATTGGATTTAGATTTATCTGTATTAAATGTTTAAGCAAAACTTGTTTGGGTCCATATGAGAACGTTTATCGTTATATTTTGAGGAATATTTTTCAGTCAGTATCAATCTAGGCATGCGACTTGTCCAAGTTGTAAATACTGGCCAGCTGTGTATTTGAGGTTGACACTCCTTCCCTAAAGGGTCAACTCAGTAAGACTGGAACAACTGTGGAAGGGTCCCATATATCCCAGTTTTTCCCTGTAGAAATTTTTAAAAAAAAGAGTGAAGAAAGAAGAAATGGAAAAAGGGCTTTTTATTCTATCGTTACAAGTACCCAAAGGAAATCTCTCCCCAGGATACATTTTTTTAATAACTCTTCTAGCTCCCTTTACACTGCAACTTCAGAGTCATAATACAGAGGGAGTCACTGGGTGCAGACAACATATATGCAACATACTGACAATTCAGGGACCAGCAACATACAGTATACAACAAGGGACATGCAATGTGGTTAAGAAATTAGAGACTTCAATTCCAGCACTGCCTGCACAACTAAAAATCCAAGACAAGCTGATTTAAAAGCATTGATCTTATGTTAATGAAGCTGCTCCCACTAGGCACAACCCCCTTTTTTATTGCACACACACAAGGATACAAGAAGTGGCTTTAGGCATTCCTGGCAGAATCATTACATTAAAAGCAGAAAAACATAAGCAAATCACTGGAAGCAGCAAAATTACAAATTAGTTTCTTAAAAGATCTATTTCTAATCAGGTTCAGCGAGGCTTCAGCATGTCTATTTTTAGCTATTCAATAACCTGAGCTAACCACCATAAAAGCAAACATAGATTCTTGGTTTAGTTAGCAGCTCTCTCCCTGAATAATTCATGAGAAAAACTGTATTTCCAAACACCCTTCTCTTCTTTTCACTGACTCTACAGAATTGTGTGTGTGTGTATGTTTGTGTGTGTGTGAAGGAGGTAAAGAAAGCTAGAGGAAGCATTACTAGGCACCATTTGCTGTAAGCCTGCCAGGCATACAACACATTTTTACTGTCACAGTATAATCTAACCTAACACAAGAAGAATTAGACTTTTGTCATGTTACTTAGGTTCAAATGATCAAGTTTTGTTTTAAACAAGGAGGGGTGAAGTATAATGATGGAGTTGGTGTGTGTTTCATCTGATCACATCAGAGCGTCGGGTGGAAATCAAGGGCTGATTTGAAAAGTAGTATGCAATAGTAACAAAGATCAAACTTCAACTATGAAAAAGTCAGCCACTGATGTGGCAAATGATAAGTGAGAGCTGGTACTGGGATTTATCACTGATCTGATCAATGATAAATCACAATAAATATATAGGCTCTGCATGCTTTTATTGTATATAGTCCTTTATAGTAGTTTTCATTGCAAAAAAGTGTTTTTAAAAGATATATGCAGAATTTCAAACTCCAACACCAACATTTATTAAGCTCATGTGCTCTTCAAATTGTGCTTTAAAAAAAAAAAAAAAAAAGACAAAGAAAAACACTGGTAGCCTAAAAATTGCTTGTGGTAGTATTTTTGATGTTCAATTAAAAGGAACTTCATGAATATTCAGACCTGACCCTGCCCACAGCAGATCATATTCAATAATCAATAAATGACTGAACCAAAAGGCGATTCTCAACAACACAAGGCTAAATTCTCCAACATTGTATCAGAACAGACTATTATTCTCTTAATATGTAAAAATTTACAACTTCCCAGTCTGTTAGCTTCCAAAGAGTTTGGACCGGCTGTGGTTTCTAACGGTCGGCAGCTCTTTTAACTTTTCTGGCCTTTTGTCCTCCCAGCTGTTGGGCTTCGCAGCTCTTGGCCCACAATCAAGCAGTCTGTGGGGGCTTTGTCTCTTGCCCAAGTTGTGCTGACTTTTTTTTTAGCTTCGACTCAAGATCAATCCAATGGACCCTCACTGTGAAGACAAAAAACTCTATGCAGCAACTTTTCAGGATTGATTCTGATGTCTTATTGAAATATATGGGCTGTCTGACCTTGTCTTTCACACACTGTTGGTCACACTCCACAAATTCAAAGCAGAACTCCCTAGAAATAGCGCTGATGTCTTACAACATAGGAACAAACATCTTGTAGACATTTTAACGCAGTTAAAAAGTCAACTACAAATATAAAACAACACAGGGTGAAATAATTATGATTTTTGCTATAACCGAGGATCATTCCAATATACTAAATGCCTCCCTAAAGCTGTTTTTGTTGTTCAACATCTCTCAGTAGTACTTTTAGGATTAATAATGACTCAAAAGACCTCGTGAAAAGGCATCAGCAGTCATCCAAAGGACAATGACTTATGCTGGCTTTTTCAGCCTACAGGTCAAAATGCATGACCATCAACTTTGTAGAATCACTTGACATAGCACAGGGTCTGATATGTTAACAAATAAATCAGACATTTTTAACAACAATAACAACAAATAAACAGTTTAAGAGCTGTAAGACTTGGGATTTACTTACAATAACTTAGAAAAAATAAAACAGTTGAAATTGTATTGCTTTTTGTGTCACAACAGAAAATGCCAAACCTGCACACCATCATACAATATTGACCAAGTCTACTGGTGCTAATTAAGTCTGCTAAACCACGTTTGTTTTCACATCAGTGATCCTATCCTTGATTCTCTTTGCAGAAACACATGTATAATTTTCTGAATTATTTATATATATATTTTTTTTTTTAAGTACGAGAACAGATGAGCTGACATTACAATGAGTGCTTCATCTGTGTATTCTGTCTTTACAGCCTTACTATCTCCTGAGTTACCACAAGACCGGCAGCGGTGAGCATTTGCTCTGGAAATATTTTGATTCATGTTAACTGTTAATTAATCGGCACAATCGAAGTTACAGGTACACCAGCACCATTGGCAATAAACATAACAGAATCTGCCCATGCATCATTATACCCATTTTTTCTATGGGGCTAGAACCATTGAAGAGCTGCTGGTTGCAGAACCCTGACAAAGTCATGAAGGCACTCTGTTTTTAAGTTTCTTTTAAGACTTTCATGTCACAATTTTTTACTTCTGTACTCAAAGTTGCACAGAAACATTGTTAATGACTTGGAAACACCTAGAAATTGGCTACATATCCATTTATCATCATAGTGTGAAACCCATCATCTGTACAGTGCTTTGGCCCACAACTTCAGCGGTTTGGTGCACAGCTTTTATTAACCCCATTTACCACAGCTGGTGACTGTTTCCAAGCAACACTAATAAACACACTGTATACGTTTCCAGCTCCAAATAGCAGCAGGCACACACAGTTAGTGACTCTGTGTGAACAGTGGAGCATCTAGCAGCTTGAAAGCCACATATTTCTCTCTGGAGGAGAGGCGTTAAATAACCACCATTTGCTGGCATGTGACAGTTGTACCAACTTTATAAGGTAATAATACATCAGTCAAGCATTTATAATTTCTTCTATAGACCCCAAGTGAAGAATCCATTTAAATTCAGCGTCAAAACCTAATTCTTGTTAAAATATCATACTTTATATAATCTTGTGTCTTCGCAGAATTCTCAGAGCTGACTCTGCTCCCAGCTCAGCAATGGCTGCAGCTCAGACTGCTTATCATAGGAGGACAGGCTTCAGGAGGGCCTGCTATCACGCTTTAGGTATCAAATGAGACACAAACAAAGGCACTGGGAGCAAAACAGGAACTGGCACAACCATGGAGCAGATGTCTAAATAGCCTCCTGCTTAATTACCAGACATATTAAACAGCTGCATTTTAAATACTTTATCAAACCTTATATATGATTTTCCCCTTTCGGTGTGTCTCTCCAGCTGAAAGAGTGCTGTAGAGGGCAATTTACCTTGAACAAAAACACGCTTCCAGAAGATTCTGCCAACATGTATACCCCCGAGGAACACCAGATTAGACAGGATGAGCATTGCTGTTGAGAAAGCAGCGAGAAGGGCAATGCAGCGTCTCTGCATCGCCGTGGAGAAATTCTGCTCCTGGGAAATCAGCACATAAGGAAAAGCAGGAAAAATTAACACAGTAAATCTAAGAAAGAACAATGAAGGACCTGGAACTGATGAACCATAAACTTGGAGAGCTAGAGAGTATGTCACTTTCTACAGAAAATAAACTGTTTCCTGAAGCAAGGAGCTAAAGAAGAAGCCTGCACATCTCTGCTGTTAATGCACTGCAAACTATTCACATTAATATTAAACACTGACTTCACATACCAATTAAATGTGACACTACCCAATCCGTTTGTCCCCTGTCTGTACTTGGCGTAGCTGCTCAAGGCATTATCTAGTATTAAATCAGATTACATGACTTCTTTCTGGCCAAAGGAAGGATTTAATGATGTCCTCACTTCCTTAATAACCGGGGACTTTTAATCTCTCTCAACCTAATGTTTTTTGCAGTTAAGGATCTAAATGTATGGATTTGGATCTTACAACTATGGCGTGAACGTAGGATGAGGCAAAGAGAGACTTCACTCCATATTCCACCAGAATTCCAGCCCAATTCATCAGGGCCCAGTACTGCAAGTAGTCATGGCCACCATGCCAGAGGCAGACGAATCCAAATGCAAGGCCAGTGGATAACATCTTCCAGAGAGGACCGTGCTGTGAGCCTCCCAGTGGCACGTAGATGTATCTGAAATATGAGATAAAAGGAGCTATTCAGCACTACACACAGAAATATAGTGATTCCGCTATTTTCTTCATAAATTGCCTGGAAATGCCAAATTATCACAGCAATTCACTGAGAGGTTCGAATATACCCGGAAATAGAGTTTATGAGGTAATGACAGTATTTGTTTAATTCAAAAAAGCTTAAAAATCAATATTTGCCATGAGCAGCTTTATTCGAGCCCAGCCTAAATTGTCTCAGACAACATTTCTTATAATTTCTTTTAAGGTTTTCTCAACTTCTTGAAGAACATTTCTAGCCATCTTAAATGATGCCTCTTACCTTGCTGATACTTGAAAATACACATGTATCATGTATATTTTCATGTATAACCACTGCTGAAATGTGATGTTCTCTTCATATATAAATGTTGCTGTACTT
>JAVQJG010104826.1:0-24193 GCA_036024015.1 Craterocephalus amniculus | reverse complement strand
TTCCGTCGTTATCCAGCCTGCAAAGAGGAGGAGGGGGGGGGGGCAGAGAAAAAGAGGCGGCAGCGGGGTCAGTAAGGTGGGGTGAGTCACAGATGCTGCCGGGTCTAAGGAAGGAAACTGAGCCAAACAGATTCAACTATTCCACAGGATTTCCTTACAGGAAGTGACAAAGAGCACACACTCCAAACTAAACAACCCAGTAACACCAATGTGCAGGTCTGCAAACTAGAGAGTTTTTACACATAAGTTCTCCTATACCTGGGTCTTGTGAGAAATATTTCATCATTCCCATTTCCAATGATAAGTGGACTAGCAAGAGAGATTAAGGGAGTTAAGTTAGATGCTTTTACAGCTGTGGTGTAATCATCTGAATTAAGCAGATGAAACACAGGGAATGTAGTTGGTGTAAAAACAATATACAGAAATGAGAACAACTCTGTCTCACCTGGGCGCATGGTTGATGAGGGCCTGTGCCTTGTACTTTGGAAACTTATAGGTCTTGAACTCGTCAATGGAGGATATTCCAGGCCAGCTGTCTTCTGTCGGAGTGCCTGTGGAGGGACATTCAGTCAGCCCTGTTAGAGCCAGACTTCACCACGCCAGCTGGTGGGGGTTTTTCAGGCAGCAACAGGGGCTCCATGCCAGGGTTAATGCGATTATAGGCTCATGTGAAAAGTTGAAGCAGTTCCCTGCCAGAAGGGGGCGGCACTGACCTAACAGCCTAAAGATGAGGTGCAGCTCATCCTCCACTGTGGAGCCTGGGAACAGGGGCCTGCCGGCAGCCATCTCATAGAATATACAGCCGACACCCCTGATGTGCAGGATGACAGACAGCAGGGAAAAGTCAGGCGGAGGCAAAAAAATAAATATATATTTTTAACTCCTAAAACTTTACTGAGAGGAGCGTTTAGAGGTCGATTGCAATTCATCACAAATAAAATTATGGGCAGAAAAGTTTCCATTTGATTTCAGAGAAATTAAAGAGCTCAATTCTTAAACAGCTTGACAGCTGGATACCCCACATCGAAGTCAAAGGCTTCACACATCCGTGCTTATTCCCCAACTCTGCTAAATGAAACCATGTTATGAAATAATGCAGCATCTTTACAGATTCATGATAGGAAATCTTTGGGGATGATATCTGCCAGCATCTACAGCGTTTAGGCATATGGACCTAAATAGAGACGTTGAGAGAACAGATGTAATCACAGCCACTGAGCCCACTCACCACATGTCTATCTGTGTGGAATATTCAGAGGAGCCCAGTAGCACATCGGGAGGCCGATACCAAAGCGTTACCACCTCATTAGAGTAGGTTTTAGTAGGCACAGATTTGGCCCTCGCTAGGCCTGTGGAGCAGAAATGTACAAAGGGAAACACATTTAACAAACATGTTTAGAAGAAAGTTCTCATCAAAGGTTTTATCGCAAAACATTTAACTAAATTGGTCTTTTGCATCAGACATACATTTTCATATATACTGAATATATAAATGAATGAAAATAGTTCATTACTATCCAAAGTATGACATGTTGAGAACATAGATCAGGATAGAAATGTGCATTTATAAATTATCTATGTAACTGTTTGATTTGATTTTACCAAAGTCAGCCAGTTTGAGCTCTCCTCTGTCGTTGATGAGCAGATTTTGGGGCTTCAGGTCTCTGTGGAGAACTTTCCGTCTGTGACAGTAGGCCAAACCTCGCAGAATCTGAAACAGAAAAATCTGGCAAAACAGATTGTGACATTATTAAAACAAACATTCAGCATCATGAAGTACTTTCAAACCCCATTTTAGGGGAACTAGATGTGTTCTTTCAGAGCTCAGTAGTCTGCTCAAGCTTAATGTTGGCTGAGACTCCATATCAATCTTAAATTTGGATTTTCATTTCTTTTTAAAGACAAGCATGTTAAAAACAAATGCACAACAAACAGATTTCTCTGGAAAAGCCAGCGAATGATTATACTTTTCATTAATCACTTTAGGGTTCATATTTCACCAGCAGGGGGCACACAAACAGTGTCACTAGCTGTGACACCAGCAACCAAAAAATCTTCCCAGCTGAAGGTGTCCGGGCCAGCAAGCCGCCTGCGGAGGCTCACCTTGACATTCTGCATGCTCAGGATGTTCCCGCAGTCATCCATGTACTGCTTAAGGTCTTTGTCCTGGATGAAAAGGAGAGTGTTAGAGAAAAGAGGCAACAAGCACAGAAACAACAACAGTAGGTAAACTGCTCCTGCTCTGCAGAGGGCCATGAATAATAATGATAAGAAATACATTCATTTTAGGGTCCCTGAGGAGAATTACAAATGAATCATGAAAAGGTTGACTGCAGAGGTTATGCTGGTCTCACCAGGTATTCGAAAACCAGTGTGAGCGACTTGTCTGTGTGGACGATGTCGTGCAGCGTCACAATGTTGGCGTGTTTCAGGTCCTTCAATAAAGATACTAAAAACAAGGGAAAAAAAAGAGAGGAGAAATTAGACTTTGCGTTCTTTTCATCTGGGTTTGAACACATGAAGCCAAAAAAGGAGACTTCAGGTTCCCAAGGTCACATTATCCTGACTAACCTGAAAACAAAACCTTGCTCTAAATTCACTTAATTAATTCTCTAACAAGTCAGCTTTGGACACCTTCACATAGCAATGCTTTCTAAAATTCTGTTTTATCCTGGTAAAGGTGTGAGTGAAGCATGCATGATTAATTACATCCATTCACACTTCAGAAAAGGAGATTTTGAAGTTGAACTGAAATTACTGCATTGTCCTACTTTGTGCATTTACTCTCACCTTCCGTCCCACATTAACTGCTCCTTTTTTTTTTTTGGAGAATGGGATTTTAACCGCTTAGTGACTATATGGCTCTAAAGTATCTCACCTTCTCGGATAGCCGTGCACGGCGCCCCCTCCTCATGCTCAAGTCTGATCTCCTTCAGTGCAACAAGGTTGTCCGTCAGCTTACTCCTCCCTTTGAAAACTGTTGCGTACGTACCCTGGAGATGAGGATGCGAAGTGGAAGAGGTCAAACTAAAATCTGCCACTGTTTAATCGCTACACAATGACAACGATGACTTCTTGGAGAGAAGAGAAAGGAAGTCAAGGCCGCCAGTCACACGTACCTCCCCAAGTTTGTCCAGTTTAATGTAGGTCTCCAGCTTCCCAAAACCAATTTCTGACTGGAGGAAAGAAAAGGACAAACAGCATTAATGTGGACAACATCTTTATTAGCAGTGACAAGCTAATAGACGCCACGACAAATCCTTATGACAGCTGTGGTGCATCAGAGGGAGGGATGTAAGGAGGTCAAACACCCAACCTGCGATGGCAGCTAATCTGTTGTGACAAAGACTGCCTGCTTTTGGCTTTTTCAATGTGCTTGTATTTGACAAATCTAAGTGGTAGCAGGCATTGTTCACGAAGCAGGACAATTAAATAGAGAACAATTTCTTCAGCATCTTTAAACCTGGGAAAAAAAGCTTTTTAATTGATCCTGCATTTCTTTATTTAGCACTGTTGGAAATGATCACATCATTGATTTCTTTTAGAGCTTCATGAGTTAAAAATAAAAAGGAAACTTCTGAGAAGAGAACATATTCCGGATAGCTAACAATTTAGATATAATGCTCATCACTGGAAGTGAGAAAAAGTAAGAAGGAAACTTCTGCAACAGCTGAAAGCAGAAGGCAAGATGAAGAGCCGCCTGCTGAGCTGAAAGGTCAGAGTCTAACACACGAATAAATGAGATGGACTGAGTGAGGCAAGCCGTTGCTCCTCTGATCTGCACTGATGGATGCACTTTTAAAGCAAAATCACAAGCCAGCTACGGCTGCAGACAAAGTGAATGATGGGCTGCAATGTAAACACATGACAACAGGCCAAAGGGTTGAGATTAGACAGTCTAAAGGCAACGCATGAACTCTCACTTGTGCAGCTTCTGTTTCTGACTCCTGCTCTGTTTCTGCACCCCTGTCATGTCTCTAACGTAAATCCCCAGGACAGGAATTACTGTACAATTAAACAAGTTGTTGGGCCTTTTTCTTTCCTACTTTCAGTACAGAACAAAACTAAGTAGACCGCTATCCTGTATCAACAAAGGTAACAAATTCACCCTGGTGGTCCTGACCCTGCTCAGTGCAAACATGCTAGACTCCCATATATTTGGTATCATCAGAACCAAAGAACAAGCTTCAACATTCATCTACGTCCTATTAATGTTTTGTCACCTAAGTTAATTGTTGCAGTTTTGTGCTAAAGAGTGAGCAGAGTTTGTTCTGGACAACCTCAGACTTTGACATCATTTGTTGTCAGGGAAACATTGATTTTTTACTCATGATACTGGTGCAAAATCAGATCCTGAAATACACTATTCAGCATCAAGTAAATGGAAGCAGCCATCAGAAAATACAACCTCATAAAAACTGTGACAGGTGACATTAGCTGCATTTACAATAGTAACAGCAACTGTCTGAGTTTTAACCGTCCTGCAGAATTTGATCTGCACTGATCTGTGGTAACTTTTATAAAATGCTGCATTTATAATGAGTGATTATCAGAATAAGTCATTATAGGGAATAGTTTTATGATTGATTGGAGTAATATCAAATTGTTTAACATGAGAAAATAGTAGATAAATGACCAATTTCCTGAGCTTCAAGTAAATTTCAATTCAATCACAGAAAAGAAGAAAGTCTGTAAAGCTGAGGGGCTGAGACAAGCAGACTATTGAGTACAGAGATGCTCCAGATTTTTCTGTCCTTTAATTACTTTTAAAAGTCCTACTTTCTATTCAGTGAAATCAATTAACTGATTGAACCATTTTTGCTCATAATTTGTGTCACTGCTGCTTCTTTTCAAGTTCTCAAACCCTGATAATCAAAGTCCAGCAATGCAACCTGTATCACATTTTTTCTATTTCCCTCCCAAATGCCTCCTTTAAACAACTACTTATCATCCTTCCGTTACTTTGTGTCCTTTCTCTCTGAAATCTCATTTCTGTTACATCCTCTTCCTCCTCACCAGTGATGCTCTGCGCGATCGCCTGCTCAGCGGCTGGTCAAAGGGTGGGCTGCTCAGTTGAAGTTTCTGCAGGTAACCATCAGGTATCCGGATATCAGCTGGCAGCGACAGGCGTTTGTTCAAGTCCTACACACACACACAGATAAATAGGAGCATGAAACCTAGTTTAAGAGGCATCACACTTTCATCAAAAAGAGTGGTCTCTATGTAAATACCGATAATAAACAACAAATATCAGAAGAATCTATATAAAGCAGTTTTTTTTTAGGTCTAATCAGTCAAAAACAGTGTAAAACACACATGTAGCAACATGATTTCTTGGGTTATGTGAACATTAATTGCCCATGGAGCCCCTTTGAAAATTCAAGGTAAGGTTTTTCCCAGAGTACCAAAAAGTAAGCAGTGATCCTCATGGCTTGTTGCATAAAAATCAAACTAACACACCACAACATCTGGATTCTTCCCATCATGCATTTCCTCCATTTGTTAGATCACTAGTTAATCCGGCTTCCCTCATCGCTTTAACTCTACTTCCCCCCCTGTGTATGAGGTAAGGTTGGACATTACACCCCCACAAATATGCATCTTTGAACTCTTTGCCATTTCAACATGCGCCTCGCTCACATGTTGATAAATCTGTTACTAAGGCGACAACTGACCCTCAGCCTTTCGCTCAGATATGAAAGTAACTCTTTACCTGCGTGGTTGTTCACAGCGGACACATTTAGACATGTGGTCAGCTTAAAGGAAGTCATTATCTTTTTCCCCATTACATCACCGAGCAGGAGGAGTTGATACTGTAGCAGAACATAACACGGCAGATTCAGTAACATGAAGAGGTCATGTTTGAAGCACCGCTTCTAAAATATTTTGAATGTAGTCTGTCTGCATCAATGTATGCGTCTGTATACTGTGTATTACATTTATCTGTGCAAACTGCTGTAAAGCTGGAATTATTATTTAATTATAACCTGAAGTACTTTGTGAGTGTTGATACACCTTGATCAAAAAAATCCCCTGCTTTGAAAAATTATGTCAATATTTTTCACCATTTCCTAAATGTTCACTTAAAACTGGTGGCAGATTAATCAACAATTAAAACGAATCAATAACTGGAATGATAAAAAAATACAGATTATCAGTTTGTTCACATGCTGCTATGTTGGTATTTCTGAAAAACATTACAGCTCTGCTGCTCTGTGGTTTCTGCACCCACAGCCAGGTTTGGTGGTTGATCCTCAAAACAACCGATGCCATCAGTCACCTGACCTTTACTTCCAACCCACCCTCCTCCTGTTGTCCAATCAAGTCGGTCTAATCTGTTACAACGTGGTCCCATCTTGACCGTATTACACTAATCCTTGTGATGTAATCCCAAAACGGCACCGCTTCTTCTGCAGCCAGAGAAGGGCAACCCACCGCCTGACCACAAACAGAGACGCTCTCACTTTTCCCCTCGCTGATTGTCACAGCAGGACAAAGGAGACAAAGAGGCTGCGTATTGATTTCACTGCTGGATCACTTCATCAACAGCAAGCCTGCAGTTAATCCCACTACTTACACAACCAATGCACAGTGTTTGAGTGTTGCCAGAATTAGCAGAAATGGGTTTGTACTTCAGTCCAAATCACCTTTTTATGGTTGTGAAACTGCCACAGGAAGTGAGGTTTACTGCTTACACACACATGCACACACACACAAAAAAAAACACAGAAGTGATGTGTCAAGTATCGGTGTGGGCAACCAAAAATAAAAAATGCTGCTTGACCCTTCTTGAATCTTTTTTTTATCCTGGTGCAGTTTTTACATCTTTATCATTTGCTAGTTGACATTTAACACTTTCATGGTGAAAGCGGACCATCATTTGTTCCAACTCCTGATATATGTCAGGTGTTTAGCGCTTAAATCGTATTAGCAGCAATTAGCCCGTTAAGACTGAGGCGCTCTCCACACATGATGTGATCAGGTGCAACCCATATGCTGCACTGGCTCCAGGTTGAACTCAGGAATTCAATTCCCTGCTCTTTTGCAAAGTAAAATGTAGTTAAATGTAATTCATACGTCAGTTCGAAACATGGAGTCAAATGAAAAAAATCTTGTCTTTTGTTATTCTTACATATGTATAACAACATAAAACGACAGAGGTATAAATCACTGGTACCATCAAGTCCATGCAGTTCCTTCGTATTTGATGTAATTATTGTAAAATGTCAAACGTACTGAACGCAGGGGCTGGTTACATCATAAGACTCAGCAAATATGGTCATCTCTCTGCTGGAGAAATGGAAATTGAGTTTTTACAGTCTGACACAATGTAGTTGCACAACAACAGACAGCTAAGAAGTCAATGAACTTCTTCCTAAATGATGACGAAAAAAATTACTCTGAAATACTTGAATGAAATGCGGATATGTTGTCATTTCAAGGTAATATCTGGATGTTGTTAGTAACCAAAAAAAAAAAGCAAAAATATTTCAGCGCCTGTCTTCTCATCCAGGAAAAGTGTTCGGCTTAATTGGAGAATAAAATACTTTTTTAAAGTCAAGTTTTTTTTTGAGTGTGTGTAAAAAAAAACAAAAAACTGAATCAACATAGCAGTTTCATTGTGAATGTTAAGTATAGGGTTTGAACTCCACGCAGTGTTTTGCCTATTTTTTTTACTTTATTAATGAATTATGTTTTTTAATGTTTTTCAAGGATAATGTCGGCGTTATGTGATGAGTAGAGGAATGTGAAATAAGGCTGCTGGTGGCTGAATGAGTGTGTTTAGGAGACACAGGAAGAGTTTTGTGTGGGAGGAGGTAATGACAATCCCAAAAGCTTTTTAAAAACATTAAAAAACTGTCAGAAGAACAAAAAATGGAATTGCAAAGCATGTGTGTTTGAGTCCAGCAAAAAAAACGTGAGCGGTTGAGGACTTGGATGCACTCGCATCCAGAGTACACCCACGCTGAGTCACAGCATCGAGCGGCTCTTCTGCTTCCTGCAGGAAAAGCTTTGTGAGACACTCCAGCCTCTTTGATTTGAGCAAATTCATCCAAACGTATGTTTGCTGGCAAAGAAATTAATAACTCTGCAAGGTAATGCGCTGGAACAGAATCACACGTCAGAGCTTGTAAATGTGAGAAGTGACTCACATCCTACAACAGATCCAAGAGTCGTGAAGTACCAAGGGTTCATAAAGACATCGTCAACATGGCGATTCAGAAGCAAATCTCACCTCGGCAGAGATGCGTCTGCCCCCTCTGTTCCTCAGACAAACACCTGTGGGCGACTGCACCTCATCAGAGGACGTCCCCGATGCCTGGTCGCTCTCCCCGTCTGACCCCATTTTCATATTCTCATGGACGATATCTGTAGAGGAGATAGAACAGCCAGGAAGAGGAGGATAAGCACACCGAAAGGTAGCAGAGCTTAAAAAGACCAAAAGACCAAAAAACAGCAAGAAAACAAGTTTTGATGTTTTGTTTTTGTAACAAGCTCTTGTTCTTAATGAGCTCCTCTCTGTGTCAGAGCGGCTCAGTAAATAAGGTTCAATGAATCTGACAGATGGACTTCATGTAAGTCAGTGGAACGGGGCCTTATGAAAAGAAATTCATGCATCAAATGTAATTTTACCCATGCCTGAGCAAATTCTGATTCCATACCTAGAAAAAGCCACATTTCCATTTCCTGCAGGGATTACGTTTATGTTTGGTAATATTGCAAATTTAATCACAGCGTCTACATTGAGAAGCAAAGCTCCGAGTTGTTGCTCAGAGCGAGACTAGACGTAGTATTGTCCAGGATCAGGAGTTTTACTTGTTTTTGCTTGTTTACAAAAAAGTCTTGTGGCTGTATGAGATAGTGAGATTCTTCAGTGAATAGTAATGTGCATCTTTGCTGGGATAAAAGAGTAGTCAGAGATCATACATGATTAATCTGAATGTGCTCAGGGTCAAGTTATTGCAGCAGAAATGTGCAAGCAACAGTTTTACAAATAGTTTATGGAAATTCAGATCTTCCACTTTTAGTCAGATTTCAGTTAAATTAGTTTGAAATCTCAAACACTATTTAGAAAAAAGAACAAATAACACATATGACGTGTGCAGAGTTTGTGTGTCTCACCCAGACGACTGCCATTGCGAGGCATGACCATGAGAGACCCGAGGCCTCCTCCGATGACGCTTTGAGGCCGTCGTAATGGCGGCTTTTTAAAAGATCCTGTGTATTGGTGGAGAAAGGAGTGGACGCTGTGGGCTGATGGAGGACGGCCATTCCTCACAATGGGCTCTGCAAAATTAAAGTTAACACACAAATATTCAAGTATGGATACACACGCAAAAAAAGAAACTAACAGCGTATCAGTGATCACATTAAGCTAAATGATGGATATAAAGTCTTTTTTGATTGCAAAACATCAGGTGTAAAAGTGGTTCAGGCCAATAAATAATTCTTCTATAGCACTAATATCACAGAAAAATCTCTTCTTCCTGTAAAGGAAACAAAGTTAAATTAAATTCAAAAAGTGCTTATATGTACGCTTTAAACCAAAAAGCTACTTTTGGTTCAAAAGCTATGAGAGCAGTGAAAAAGCTGAGTGGACATTGTCCTCATGTTCTGTATGTATGATGTATGATTATTTCTCAGAAAGAAAAATCTATTTTCATCTTTAGAAAAAGCACAGTTGTATTTCCCTACAGTCCATGTCAAACAACGAATTAACGTCATATATAAACTACGCTGTTTCTGATGTTCTCACATTTACACCACTAGCCAGCAGATACACACCAGAGTGCATAAACAATCTGTTACGTAAGACGATGGTTTTAACTCATGATCCTGTATAGATAACGCTTGTTAACAGTAAGATTTTTAAAATTTATGCTGAACAAATAGTACTTTAAAGAGATGTATGCCTTCATTGTCTCGTGTTTTTCCCCGACCGGGAACAAACAAAAACAGAACTGAAAACAAAGAAGAACCAAAAACCTCAAAGGAAGAAAAAAGGAAGGGAGAAGATGGTTACAGAAAAAAAATTAAACAATTATGTTGAATAACAAATATCTCCATCATATTGGTGGGATGCGATTCAATCTTAATCCGTTTTCCTTTTTCCTACAAGACTTCATCAGTCCCACAGCCTCCCACTTAATCTAGGACTGTAAAACGTTATCTGCTCACTCGACTTGTGTTACTGCTGCGCTGTGAAACGGGGGAGCAAGCTTAGTGTGTAAACAAGCGCCTTGTGTTCTCAGTCGTGCAGCTTGGATTGAGAAAAGGGTCGACTAACAAACAGAACATCATGTGTTTAAGAGCAGAACTACAGCTAACAGCAGTGAAAGATTTATTATGTAGGTGCCTTGTAAAAGTCAGTGGGGAGAAGATGGAGCCTCAGACAGGCTGAGCTCAGAGAGAGAGACAGACGATAAGCAGAAGAATATGGTTCACTAAAAGAAAAAGAGTTGTGGATTCATGGATTAAAGTGTCTCTGACAAAGAAGGATGTTTTTATGTGTTTATGACTGACTGATTTATCTGGCTTCCAGGGTCAGCTGATCCTCTCCATTTATTTATATGACATAAATCCTGATGCCGACATGAAGCTTAGTTGATGCAAGCTGCCTGTAGGAGCTGATTCAAAGCACACTGGATGTTTGTTGAGTTATAAAAACAGGATTCAGGAACTTCAGGACGTCTTGTATCATAGCGTTTTCCAGTCCCGGTCGCTGGGATCTGACCTGCATGTTTGACTTGCTGCTCTGGCTCATCAGACTCAAGCGAATATATCACCATCTCAGTTTGTTATCTAGTTCTGCAGAAGCCTGTTAATGGCCCAACTAAATGAGCCAGGAGTGCAGAGGCAACGAAACACAGAAAGCACGGCCGCACTGCAATCAAAATGTGCTCTTTTTTCTTACTTTGCTTAACACAGCATTATATGAGCTTTCTTAAAGATACCTGAAGAATTTCCTAGAATTCATATAAAAAGAGAAAAAACAGCCATGTGATATCCAAATCCTTATGCCACCTCTCCCTTATCTCTGGGCAGCTGCTGTGGCCGCTGGCCTGAGTTATGAGTGTTACATAATCAGATCAGGACCAGAACGCTTTCCCCTATCGGACAGTTCAGATCAGATCTCATCTAGCTACTCCATTATGCCTCGTCTCTACTCTGCTTACTGCTCACAGGCAGCTAAAATCCCTCCAAAGCCATACGACCCGTGTCTCTCTCTCTCTCTCTCTCTCTCTCTCTGTCCTAACTCGACAAGCACAGGACACTCTGGCCAAACTTGCTGTTAATCACTACACAAAAAGCTCTTTACAAAGCCCAGTTAGTTCTCAGAGAGAGAAGGAGGGGGGGATAGGGAGGCAGGCAGGGGGAGCAGAAGAAGAGGAAAACATCGGTCCTGATGATCAAAACAATGAAAGAAGTGCAGAGATGCAGTAAAAAAAGAGAAAAACCCACGGAGAAAATGCATAAAGGTGCCTGACTGGATTTTAGTAAGTCATCCAAGTCTCCGTGGCAATGTCATGGAAACTCTTGAATGTTTCCACCGTAGCTCCATGGCAACGATGCAGTAGCACACCGATGCATGTTCCTTCCCTCACTCCCTGCAGATTTAGTAAATATCACCAGAGATAAGTTGCTGCGCCCCCCCGCTTTTATGTGACGCCTCTGAGGCCGAAACCTTCAGCAGGACCCAGATGAATAAAAAGCAGCTACAGCGTCTGTAATGAGGACGAATTTACGGTCAAATGGAGAGAGTTGATTGAGCTGTGGTTTACAACAAGCCATTTCTTCAACAGTTGAAGCTGACTGTTCAACTCTGTCAGATCTTTACTCTCTAATTGTGGGTCAGTGTTAGTGCTGGACAATTAATCGAATTTTGATTGTGATTTCCATAAAAACACTGTAATCGAAGAAAAACAATTAATGTCTTTCAAGTTTTGAAGCCAGAAGAATCCTGAAGTGATCAGACTGGTGGAGTTATAGGAAGCAAGCTGGAGGGAGTATAGAACAGGAGTGCATACAGACTGGCTGTTCATTTTTTTAAATCACCATTATTATTTTAATATACAATTATTTGACTCCTTTATTTGTGTCTAATTTCTTTTGGGGTGTTTTAAAAAAAAAGTTGTATATGAGGTTGAGTTTTTATGGTTCCATAAACACTTTTTCTTTTTTTATATCAACGAATAATCATGTATATTAATTGCGATTTCAATATCAGTAAAAATAATCTTAATTATTATTTTTTCCATAATCGTCCAGCCCTTGTCAGTGCTTTGATACAAATGGGTATTTGACTTGCAATAAAAGTGCAATATTAATTTAACTTATCATATTATGCGTGTAAATCCCACTTCAGATGTAAAAATCATCATGGAAATGTTACTAGATTTGTATGCAGCTGCCGGTTTGTGTTTAATTATTAAATCAAATTCCCTTCATTGTGTTGGCGGAGGACGAGGCCTGGATTCTTGCTCTCAGAACCCCAGAGTCACTTCTGGCAAAAAAAAAAAGTCAAGAGACCTGTTGGATTTGGTTCCATATTTTCATAAAACTGTGGTTGCCAGTCTCATTATTCTTCAGTCTGCTACCCCTGATGGTCCTCTCATATCCAAATAAAACCACTGAATCATGATTTGTGGCTCAACAGGGTAAAAATCTGTCTAAACACGCCATGTTAACTCATCCTGCAAACATAACCTGCTCTGGAACAGGTTTTGTTCAAGATAAACGATAAGCACATGTAAAAACCCAGCCTACTAATCAACTAACTCTCAGCTCTGCTTCCTGACTCTGGAGGCAGCAGCTGTGTTTGATTTGGGCTTCACTTCATCTTGCATTGACTCATTTACTTTAAGCTTATGTCAGATAGCAATCTGTTCTTCTTGTGGGAAATATAACACTCTAGATCAGTGGTTCCCAACCTATTTTCCTTGAGGCCCCCCATTCATGCAAATACTAAAAACCAGAGGACCCCCTGCCCTGGTGCCAGGAATCCCAGTATGTTATGGTCGCAACCACAACGAAAGTTGCAATCTTGATTTGAGTGCAAGATAATACAGAAAGATTTTTTTAAGTGACTATAAACGCATCTTTCTGTACAGTGAGGTAGTAAGCCTAACAGAAAATCGAAGAAGTCGTTAATGAATCCATTATCAGTTGCTGATAAAGTTACTTGTTCACTGTAATGCAAAAACCATTGCCATCATTAAGCAACGCTGCCAACTAAATTGCAGCTTAGCCCAAACAAAGTTGTCAGAAGAAGAGAAATATCTTGAAAAACAAATCATGTCATAATATACAAATGACTAACAGATATTGTAAAATTTACAGGTTTTAAAAGTTCGGCCACAAATAAATTTACAGTTGAGTTTTAGTCTTTTGATCCAACTGTAGACAACATTTCTTAGAAATAATGTTATTATTAGCTTTTCCTTTCTTTCTTTTTTAAATCAAATGCATTTCTTAACTACCTCTAGCAATGTTTACTTGTTTCTTATGAGATGGAGGATCAGGAGTTGAAAATTGGGCTGTTCGAGTGAAGGTTTAGGGATGGGAAGAGGGCGTTTGCTTGTTTTTATGTTTTGGTGTGGAAATGCAACCTGATCATTAAAACGATAAATTGGAATTTTCAGTTTTTCTTATTCCCCTTTGGCGGCCCCCAGTCCATTGCTGGGTTCCTAAAGCAGCCCTCGGCTACCAAATCTTTGAGAACCCCTTAATGAAGACAGTTGTTTTACACTGTAATCTGCATGTGAGGAGGCGCACCTCTGGCTGGTCTCTAGAAACAGAAAATTAAGCCAAAGCTCATTATTCTTATAGCATCTTTAACAAATAAGCACAAAAAAAATGATAACAGCATCAAACTTCAGAGCCATTAAATTATCCCAGAGGGCCCTATCTTAGTAAAGAACACAGATTTTAATGAGAAATCAATCAAAAACAGAATATAGATATAAAGCCACCTTAGCACATTGCACAGATCACCATTCACAA
Organism: Craterocephalus amniculus; assembly: GCA_036024015.1. Taxonomy (NCBI): domain Eukaryota; kingdom Metazoa; phylum Chordata; class Actinopteri; order Atheriniformes; family Atherinidae; genus Craterocephalus; species Craterocephalus amniculus. The sequence goes on along the minus strand of JAVQJG010104826.1, from coordinate 10,189 downwards.
ACAAACAGAAAGCTTACCGCTGTCCTTCAGGCCGTTCTCCTCGATGGTCATCTGCTCTGCCAGCTCAGACAGCGACTCGTCGATGGTGTGGCTGCCTCGTAACGTCTGACTAAGACGCCGCTTGAACCGCTTCATCTTTTCCATGGAGCTCTCAGGAAGGGGAGGCCTGATGTTGATAAATGAGGAGAGAAAAACATAACGCATGACAAAAGACGGTGATAAGGAATGATAGTGCTTGTGTTGGCTCCAGAGGAACGCTCTGTCTGCCAGCAGTTTTGGTGACGCAGGCCTTGACATTTCACTCACTACAATCAGTTTTATAAGCCGCCTTTTACCGGAACACCACATCCACCTGTTGTCATGTTGCGCAATCCCGTGCCATGCATGAATATGTGGTTAGATCACCAGGAATCTGACAAGAAAGAAAGAAACCGACCAATCAACACTGACATTAATTATGACTCAGCTCGCTCGGGCACATCGTCGTGCATTCCTCCCCCTGGGAAACCATGACAGGTCGGTGAGACATTCTTGCGGGCGACTTTAGAGCGCTGTCCCTGGCACACCGGACTATGAAAGCAAATCCTAAACCAGGGGGATTAGCAGCTGAATGGTGAAGGACTAGCCTGTGCCACATCCAGTCCACATCACACATTCCAGCTAGTGTGTGAGAGAGAGACAGGCTGATTGTGTTTGCAGCCTGTAGGAGTAAGTGTGTGTGTATGTGTGTGCCAGAGAAAATCAGTGTGCGAGTGTGTGGGGAAAGAAGGACGGCTTCCGAATAAAGACGAATGATGTTAGTAGATCTCGAGCAGCCTCGCCCTGCGGCTTCATGTAAAAACTGTGACTCCACCACTCCTGCAGACCTGGACATGTTTCTGTCTGTGATGCTGATGAGTAAAACCAGACATGAAAACACATGAGTGTTCAAAAGAAAATTCCAGGTTCACTGCCTGTCAACTATTCAGTACTGACAGTCTTTCAAATATTTTTTTAAAAAGGTTTAATTTCAGTGAATATCAGAATGGTTAATGATAAATCTTTGACAGTAGATGTTGGTCAGTGATATAGGTCGACCAATAAGCACATCTCATCTTAAAATAGAGCTGCATCTCATGAATTTCATGAGGACTTCTATCGCCAAATATCCGAGTTTCCGTTTCCATGTTTGATGCACACTGAGAAAATCTGAATGGTAAAAGTTACATAAAGATGTTAATATCATTTTTTAAACAAGAAAAAAAGACGTGCATGCTCACTAAAGGGGGTTTGGCATGTAACACACATTAAAGGTACTGGAAACAACTAGATGATCAACTTAAACGACTTGATAAACAGCTTTCGTGTTTGAGCTGGCAAACAACACACGTAAATGACAGACTGGGGTCTTTCAAAGAATAAACTAATATCCCGGCTATCCCCAGAGATTAAATCTATTTCTGAATAAGTTCTCTCTCTCATTTCCCTGTAAAGGATGTCTACCACATTGGTGGTTATTTCCCTTCCTACCAAAAGTAAGAGTTTTAAGATTAAGACTTCTATTGAATTACAACTAGCAGCATGTTAGTGGTTGTAATTCAATCTACAATACGCAGTCTGGTTTATTCACTTCAGCATAGTCAATGGAAACATATTTTATTCATATTTTTCTTCGTTCTCCAAATTGCATGCTCTGTCCAACCAGTTTAAAACAAAAACATACTCAAATTCCAACCATTACAAAAAGAAGAGTCTTTAAAAGATAGGGTGGGAGCTGTTTGCCGGGGACATTTTTTCTTACATTTCTTCAAATCCTCTTCAAAACCTGATCGCATCCAATTGATTAACACAAGCATACTATATTTTAATCACATGTGAAACGGTCAGGACTGAAAAAGCACCGTCCAATCATTTTAACTGGCCTGGTCTACACTGCCAGTCGTACCCACCCCTTCTGTGTATTCCCCTCTTTGCGAACAAATGACGTGCTCTCAGAGACTTGGAGCGCTTCGATTGTAAATAAGGGTAATGTAGCAAGAGCTAAAGCTCGGCTAGCTACATTAGCCAGCATTAAAATACTGTATACAGGGTAAGGGATATTATGACAGAAAAGGTGCCTATACTGAGTTGGAAAAACAAACCGTTTTGGAGGCTACAGCAAAGAAAAAACATGAAGGAGGGTGGAGCAAGAAGAGAGTGTGCATCGGCTGTTTCAACTGAAGTAACACTTTTTTTTAACTGCATACTTTCTAAATGGAGCTTGCTGGATATCTCCAGCATATCCTACCCTACCTTTAAAGAGATACTGTGGGACTTTTGACTCCAAATATTAGCCTGATGTGAGTAATAATAATTGATGATTTCTGGGTTCAATATACAGTGTTTGACATGTGACTGCGCTTGGAGGTGCTGCCCACTTCAGAAACCCGACATTATAACTTTACAGGGGTGGACCAGTCTCTCAACGATCATGTGACCTGGAGCGTTTTGCTGTATAGCTCCCCCTCTGTAAACACAGAGGGCTCTGCTTTGTGCTCCTTTTTCCTCCTCTTCGATCAAAAGTTTGTTGTGCCTGAACAGAATAAGAAGGTGAATACGGTGTGTGAGGAGCACAGATAGAGAAACATTCTCGGATTTTTGTGCATGTTACTGATTTAGCACCCCTAGTGGCCAAAAGTTACACATTGTGCCTTTAAATGAGCTGAGCTGACAGTGCTGGGTAGCTTGACTGGTTCAGCAGGTGCCTGGGTTCGAGTCCTGACTTGCAGCAACTTATTCAGCTACAGTAGATTTCCTTGAGGGTGAAACAGGTTATCCATCAAACTATCTGATTATATAACTGATTGTAGAGTACTGTGCACTCACTGATTGTCACTGTTGAGACTGATAAAGAAAATGGTCTCAAACAGGCAAACTACACTTAAAACTTTAAAAATATAGCACAATGAAAACATGATTGGTTAACTAAACATAAGCCGCTTTAAAACTTTGTCTCATATGAACAGTCTTTGTTATGTTGTGTATCTGGGACAAAAAAAAACTGCAGCATAATCTGATTTTACAGTAACTTTTTTTTTCATGCCGAGTTCCAAGAGGTAGCGAGTTTGTTCTTTCACTCCACACAGCAGACAGCAGCGCCGTTTGACTGAACTTGGCTTCAGGCCAATGCCAATGAGCACAGCGCAAAGCAAAATATTAAAATCAACTCGATGTGACACTCAGAATTACACAATTGAATAAAAAAATAAATATATTTGCAGCTCCAATCAGTGGTACAATGGCAAAAAATACTGAGGCTAAAAAAAAAGAGCACCCATAACACATGACCTCAAGTGAAATTCCTAATGGAGAGAGTGCAATGATGCTGTATCGTTTAAACTAAGAATAGTCGGTGTCATATTTTTAATTGTCATAGACTGAACAAAAAACCTGAACTCAAACTTTTTCTAAATGACTTAAGGCATTTTATTTAGGAAATGTGAGGGATCCTGCAGCTTCTTCAGCAATACTGATGATGGATTCAACCCTGCTACAATTCCAATCAGTGAGCAGACCAATGGGGATACCCACGTCTGGTGAAGCAGAACTAGAGTCCAACCGGGACTCTGTCTGAGTTTGAGGCACTTACAGTGTACTAACAACTTCATAACTGAGATTATAGTTAAAAACAGGATGATACCACATAACATTAAAGACACTCTGAAACTTTTTAACCATAAAAACTTCAGACTTGTTTAATGGGTCTGCGACATATGTTGTGTACATTTCTGGAGCTGTTGCTGCCCAGCAGTGTCCAGAGGCTGTGTGACTAGGGCTGTCACATGACAGTTTTCACTACACTGCCAATGCGCATCGTAGACAATTCAGCAAAAAAGCATTAAGACGCCATCGGAGAAAGAGAGGAAACAAAAAAGCCAGAGAAAGAGCAAGATATAAGACAAGAATCCATATAACAGTCTTTTACTGGCTGGAGAGAGTTCACAGTACAGGTATGGTAGGATGCAAGATGGATGCTGAATTAGCCGCTGATAGGAGGTGCATCGCTAAGAAAATGCCAAAGTTTTGTATTGTGCCTTTAAAGCCTCATGATTCAATTCAATAAAGTACATAACATTTTCAAACATTGCACATGAATGATGACTTGATGGCATAGAAGGTGTGTTGAACTATTTTAGGCTGTTGACGTTATCTCGCAATGACACACCGGCTCAATATTGCTCCTAAATAATCTCATCTGGTGCAGCTTTTCGCCTACATTTATTCTTACTTTCCATCTGTTTTGCTCATCAAAACACAATCAGTCTAATTTTCCAGGAGTGGAGATGAGGGAGAACAATCATGACTCAATTGCCATCACAGCTTCAAATCAGTCAGTTCCGCCTCGCGACACGTCAGCTCCAGCACGGACGAGCCGTATGTCATCGCCCGAGCAACTCAGCGTTACCTACTCTCACAGCCTGAGGGTGAAAACCATGACTCAAAACTACTGATTTACAAACATACATGGGAAAAGATTTACAGGGAACTAACCCTGTAAAACCCAAGTCATTCTGAAGTTTGCGAAAACTGCTTTTTGTGGAAATCTATAATGTGAACATGTGTGTAAATGAACAATTGACAATGAATAAACAAATGTTCTGCTTTCCACTAATCAGAGAAGAGACACCCAACTATCTATTTGTAAAGAACCAAGACAAGATAAGATTATTTGTAAAGCACATTTCATCATGTACAAGACAATTCAGGGTGCTTTACTTAAAACAGAGGCATCAGAGTGAGATAAATAAGCATTTGAAGTACATGTAACATTATGTACTTTAAATGCTTCAGAGATGATTTCAGCTTCTTTTAATTCAGCCATGGATTCAATCAGAAACAGAACCGACAGGCTAATCGATAATAGCCACAGCTGTTTGCCCCACAATCCTTGGTTTTGTTTACAATCAATGAGATAAACTCAAATCAGGATTATATGACGCCAAATCTGAGAAGCCTTTCGATCCTGGTTTCATGTAAAATTCAGAATCATAGATGAAGGAGCACATCTCAGACAACCAGGATATAACGTGAAACACAACCGATGAAACTTGATGGCAGAAACAGAAGAAGCAGCAGAGGTAGGGAAACGTCTTCGGTGCATCCGTATCTGCTGGCTGCTGCTCTAAGATCAAACCCGACGCTTTGGACACAATCCCTGTTCCCGGCTTTATCCTGCTCCCATAAGTAGGCTGGTCTGAGCTCTGAGCTCCAGTCCCGCTGGGGCAAGGCCAGGAGTTAGGAGGAGGAGGAGGAGTGGTGGAGGGTGGTGGCGGCGGTGCGCGCTGCTGAATGGAGGGGGTCCGAGCACTGTGCTGATTTGGGATTTGTTACCAAGGCAACCCCCGCTGCTTTTTCCATGTTGAAAATGCAGAGCACTGCAGGAGTCTGCATGCCTACAGATTACCCGATTGCCTCCATCTTATGTCCTATGGCAGACCCCACCCCCACCACAAAGACCCCCCCCCCCCTCCAACAACCAGGTTTTCACCTTCTTAACCTAAGCTTGTAATGACAATTCTTTAGCAAACACATTTATAAATCCATACTAAATGGGAGATGGTAAAGTGAATACATCCACATGAGAGGCAGGGAGGAAGGGGGAGGAGGGGGGAGTACACTATAGATGCTGCAGTGGGGAGACAAAAGCCATATGGCCTCTATAGACTCAGTCTTCTCTGGATGCAGCTGCCAGTGAGCAGAAACTGTGCTGGAGATGAACAGAGAGCTGCTGCTGAGTTCTGCACAATTTGTCCACCTCTGCAACACAAACCGCCACGTGGTGACTCCTGTCTGGACCGCAAGCAGGGGGAAAAAAAATGTAAAAAAATCAAGGTCACAGCCCCTGCGCGACCCCTGCTGGGTTCAGAAAAGCTCAGAGCGTCGCTGCCTTCAGGAAACGGGGGCCCAGAAAACACCTACCTCTCCTCGCCGGCTGCCTCCCGCACACACAGTCAGACCGAGAACAAGCGTGACAGTTGGCGTGATTCATGGATGAGCTCAGCCTCCCGTTTCTAAAGAGCAGCCTTTTCTCAACCTGGCCAAGACAATGAGGACATGAGTGAAGGAGCTGGCTCCATTATAAGGGCATTACATAAAGGCAGCTTTGTGCCGAGTGAAAAGTGGACTTTTTTTCATAAGGCGAAGTGGGGTACTGCACGGCGAGCACCACGCACCTTTCAGGTGAAGCTTTAACAGCCAAATCTGTTTGATCATCACAAAGCGTGTGAGGAAATCTGCCTCTTTTCTGTCCTTATGGCACATTTATCCTTTCACCCCGCTGTCACATCTGTCATACGCGGTGCTGACAGGTCGGCGCTGATGTACGGCCCACACCTCAGCCAGAGCGTGCTGCTGCACTGAGCTGATCCTGTGACGCGCGGCCACAGATCTCGCAGGCAATAAGATGCAGCGATGGCTGATTAATGCTGCTGCCATGGTTACGGCAGCTTGAATGACAGGTCTGCTCCTCTCTGAGCTATAACTGTAGCGCAAAGTTGCCTGCAGACAGACAGGGAGTGTACGGTGCTGCAGGTTGCCGAGGAAAAGTTCATCAAGAGCTTAATGTCATCCAGCAAACGCATCAGAAGAGAATTAAAATCGATAAATATTCTGGGTACATTTAACATAACTCATTCTCTTAATGTACTTATTGAAATACCCCACTGACATAGTTGCTCTTCTATCGGCAAAAAATAGTCACAGATGCACTACGGACAAGTTCCATAAACATGCAGTAAAAACTCCGTTGTCCAAACAAGGCTTCATAAGTTTAAAGGCTTTTCTCCATGGCAAGCAAGCAAACATTTTCCTCTAAGTTGCTTCTATTACATTTGGTTAGAAAAACCTTAAGTACACCCCGGTGCATACTGGTTCTATACTTGGTACTTTATTTATTAGCGTTATCCTTACAATAGCCTGGTAATTAAACAAAAAATAAAAGAAATAACCTTCATTGCACAACATAGTTAAACTAATATTGCCCTGAGATTAATAGTTCCTACACCTGCATGTTTTACATTTCCAGATGTAATTATTTATGTGGCACATTGTGGTTTCTATCAGTTAAAGACAGGGGGGAAAAATGAAGAAACAAATGTGTTTTATTTTTTCTTTTTCTTTATTTTTTTATGCACATTATAATTATTCAATTTTTTTAAAACAATTTGCAGCTTGTATTATTTTGCTCTTCTATTACTACTAGGTAATGTCATTACTCATGAAATTGTATAATTTTGCTGCCATTATTAAAAGTCAGGATATAGATCAGCAGCTGCCACAGAGTTGATGCGAAAGTTCATTTCAGTACAGGCTACATGTGTATCTGCAAATAACTTGTGTACAGTCACTGTTTTGTTGTATTTAAATCAAAAGATCTCCAAAGGAAAGAAGAAAAATCTTATCGGACTAAATGATCGATTATAGTGGAAGATTAATTGAATAATAAAATAATCAACTGCTGCCCTATTTGTCACAAGTATTTTGGTGGAGAAACAGGCCAGAAGCAAAGCCTAATCTCAGCAAAACATTGTAAAAGTTGCCCATTTTGCATGAAATTCAACATTAACGTTGGCCAATTTTGGGTAAACCATTCATTTCTGAACATCCTAAAAACAAAAACCTGCAAAAAAAGTAAAAATGAAAAAGTAAATTTAGAATCTGACTTGAAACAAAAAGAGGAAAATTGCCATTTTGGCTTGATTGAATGTGTTACTGTTCTGCGGTTGTGAGGAATACAACTCTTATTATATAGACATTCTCGGCTATTTTGCGGCAAATCATCGTAAGTGTACTTAGAGATGAAAGTATTTCTCACAGAAATCCTCCAACAAATTTTTTTGTGCCGTCATCCTAGTTGTCAGCTCACCTGATAAGTAAGCACGCCAGAGTAATCAATGTCTTCAACAAACAACTAAAAGGTTAAAAAATGGATTCAGAGCAATAGAAACAATTTAACACTCAGAATGTCTGAATGAAAACAGGACATAGAAGCTCCACTTGTGCTTCACATGATCGTGTTTTGTGAATGGGATGAAAGGCCAGCATGAGCTGTGCACGACGACAGCAGCTGGGTTCAGAGCAGGGCACTAAGTTCAAGAGATTCATCTGGTGGGCAGCACACTTGTGCCAAGGAATCCTTTTTTCAATTCAATCAGATGTTTTTGTAAAGAAACATATGTGCTTAGCACCTATTTTGAATTGAAAAAACATGACCAGATTTTACCAAAAATTGGTTTGGCCTGACCTCAATACCAGTGCTGACGTCTCAGACATATCATACTTGAGCCATTAGACAAGGATCTTATGCCTGGACCTTGGAAAATTACCAACAGCATGTCATCTCAGATGTGCATTACTATAAATATACAGCGCATATGTGAGCATTTATTTAGAAATGTCTTTAATGAACTTAAGATAAATGGAATCCTGATTCTTACGGTCTTCTGTTTGTCTAATTGTTGGGGAGAATTTCAATGTGTACTCATCTGATCTAAGCCTGACTCCAGTCACCTGTCCCCATTTGTGAGTCCGCCATCAGCATCAGAGAGAGCGATCATTAGCCCCCCCTCCCCCCTTCCCCTCCTCATTCACACTCCGCCTCACTGCAGCAGCTCCTTCATGGCTACGAACATTACCAAAGTCCTGCACATGAAAAAGTTTCTTTCTGTCTGATGTAAAAACTATGACTTTTTTGGGGGGAAGTTGTGGCTCTAATTCCGACAGTCTCAGCAAAACGTCTCAAATCATTTGGTTTGTTGTTGGCTAGTCTATGAGCATGCAAATTCTAATTAGAGAAAGGAGGAAATTGCAAACCGTCACACAGAGAAACCAGCAGCTCGTATTTAGGGTGACTTGCTAAACCGTCTATCAAAATAGCAGCACATTTTACCATAAACAACAGTATTTCACAACCACACAAGTCCATCAGCAAGCCTTGTTCAAGTTCACTGGAAAAGTAGGCGAGTTAAAAGGAGACCAGCAGTGCTCTAGTTTTACCATGTCTGATTGGAAAAACCTACGATTTGGAGCTCAACGTATCAACGGGGGGGGGTTTAAATTTAGCTAATAAAAAGCCCCCCGCTGATCCAACACGGATTTTCATTAAACCAGAGAGAACTTCATTATGGGAACATCACACAATGCATCTCAAATATGCATAGCTTTCCTGGCTGTAAAAACAACGGGGTGAATGAATGTGCGCCTCAAAATAAAGTCCAGACAAGTGTTTGGAGAGCGCCGGCCCATCCTGCTGAGAGCGACGGGAAATAAGGCCGACGGACGGCACCTGTCACACACGCTGCTGCAAAAGATGACCACACAGACATCCAGAGTAAGTCATTCCTCTGGAGGCGGAGAGGGCGCTCATCCAGCTGGCTCCAGGCTGGATCGGGATCTACGGCATCAAGGGGGACTTGAATGGGACCGTGACAAGATATCAGGGTGTGGAAGCAGCAGCATTTGTTTTCTGGGGCGTAAGCATGTGAGAGAGCGGAGAAGCATGCCGGCATTACCGCAGCAGAGAAAAGAGGAAGAGTTTGTGTTCGTGGCTATCTATAGACAGGAGTGGTGCCTGTGACATAGCAGCTGCTCCCCGAAGGGCAGTGACAAATTAACCTTCAGCCAGCTGTCTTGGCCCGCAGCTTTAACATGAGTTAACTCACAGTTGTGCTTCTATGACTTCGGAGGGCACGCTTACATTCGCCGGTTGAAGACTTGCTACAGCGTAAGGCTGGGCGATATGAAGCAATGTTCATATGTCGATCATTTTTTTCCTTCATCAGGATGTACGATATCGATCTCGATATAAACTTTTTTGGTCAAGTAAACAAAGAGACGGTTCAAATTTACAGCCTTGAGTGCAAAATGCATTTATTAAGGATCTGAATCACATGTGCATTAAAATGTTTTGAAATTAGGGCCTTTTCACATGGCATGCTCGGGCCCGGGTCCGAGCACGTTTGACCACAAAATTTGTCCATGTGAATGCAAACAGGCCGGGCCCGGGCGCAGCACGGGTGGCCCAGATTGGGAACGCAATCCGGGCCGTGCCGGAGGTGACATGTGGGCTACAAGCGGAACTGATCAAAGCAACATCCGACCCTACCGGCAGGTTTAGCATTAGCAACACTGTTAGCTTCACTGTAAACAAACGTGGCGATCGCGAGCGCAAAGA
>JAVQJG010104810.1:0-29479 GCA_036024015.1 Craterocephalus amniculus | reverse complement strand
ATATAAAACTTTAGGGAACATCAAACCTTTCAAAACTAAATCAGCTAATGTAATTTAGACTATAATGCCCATATATTCTATCTGGAAATGAGGCAATGAAGAATCACTTCATGTGACATAGATATTCATTTATAAATAATGGCTGTCAAAGTGAGCCAAAAAGCATTAAAGCATAGATATAATTTCAATCAAGTGATGTTGCCCTTTATGTGAAGTTGTTTTTGTCAGCTTTTATCCTCTTTGTTATTATTTACAGACATCTCTTTGGAGCAAGTGGCTGACAAGTTGGACTTAATGCACATCCAGCTGAGCTTATCACTCTGCCCTTTTTCTTTCTGGCTCGAGATCCTTTAGAAATCACCAGCTAGCGTGGCTCAAAGGCCAGTCAGTGGCGCGTTAGTCATGGAGAATTATCAATTAGCACAGATGAAATGGCCACTTGAAAAGGCCTCTCAAAACATATCGGCCTCTCTCCCTCTCACTTTCTCTCACTCTCTCTATTTCCCACTACCTCTCTCTCGATTTGATTAACTCTCCATGTCTGGTTGGAAGCACGCCTTTCAAACGGAGTATGACATCCACGTCAAGAATCTACAATTCTGCACCACCAGCATTTCATCTGAGTGATAATTACAGCCTTGGTGTAGCAAAACATGATGGCCTGTAAAACTAAAGACATCACCAAAGTCTTACATTCATAAAGACGGAGAGGCTATGAGTTATCAAAAGATGAAAAATGTCAACATCACAACATTTTTCGATTTTTCGAAACAAGCATTGCATAAATTCATGTTCACTAATACAAATATTGATTGTAGAAAACAACTATCAATTCAAAATCAAGAATTAGGAAGCAGTGACACAGTTTTTTAAGCAATGTGAGGAAGTTATGTGTGTGAGAGAGAATAAAAATACAGCAGAAAGAGTCTACATTGTACCTATATATGTACCTGTATTACAATCACACATGCACATATGTCCTGAACTTCCATTAGGCATGAGTCTGGCCTCAAGCATCTGTGTGCACGTGTACATGTGTGTGTGCATGCGCTTAAGGATGCATATGACTGTGAAGCTGCTCAGCACCAGGTACAAGCTCCTTCACCCATATGGCAAATATTCCAGAGGGAGCAAACTCTTGTCACTCCTCATCTATACACAGACGTACACACTAGTGGTTAGACATGCACGTACACAAAGATGAGCACTCATTCATGCACACACAGATATCCAGTGCTGTCACAGTTAAAAATCTCCTCTTTGAGTGAGAAGCTTGTGCACACTGTGTGTTTTTGTGAGTCACAACTTAATTGATAGTTTTTTTTTCTTATCCTATAGGTTTTCCTTTCAGTAATAACTATATTTAAATGACAAACTGCTCTAAGTGCAATTCTATGACATATGCTATGTTATTTCTAATCTCTTCCCACTTGGTCTTGCATTCATAATGACCCTGGTTATCAGCATACTTTTAAACCAATGACCGATGCTGTCATTTTTCAGATAAAGGCACTTTTAAAATGTCAGTATTTTATGGGGGGAAACATTAAGAAGCCCTGCACAAGTCTAGAGAGGTTATCCGTTCAATTACGCAAAACAGCAAGAGGCCGTCCCCCTCAAATGTCCCTGAATAAGCAAAAAACAAGACAAAATGCTCCTGCTGAATCCTGAGCCAGAGTTTTATCTGACCTCCTGAACTCCCTCTAGCAGGGTTGCAAGGAAAAGAAAATCCACTCAAAGGGATCAATAACATATTAATGCACATTAAATGATGCTGCATCACAACAAAAGCCACAGTTTAAGAGATAGAGACAGCAGCAAAGAGAGACAGAGAGGGTAGATAGCAGGAGTAGTAAAGGTTGTGTTTATGCCAGGGGCACTGGCATCATGTTGTTAGCCAATGGTGTGTGTTTGTGTGTTTTTATGGGGTGAATCCAAACGTGTACAGTTAGAGATGGCTAATGTGAGTGAACACTTGAATGGCAATGAACAGGACTCCCAGAGAGTGTTTGTGTGTGTGTTGGGTGTCTCCCTTCAGGCGGAAGGCTGCTTTCTTGCCGTCTTTCTCTTGTGTGAATGCAGAGGCGCGCGCACATGCGCACACACGGTCAATTAGACCATTTATATGGCATTAGTGTAACTGTCAGCTCCACCGGCTACAGCGCTAGTGCCCCCTCACAACCATAGACTGTAAAAATAATAGCTCACAACACTGTATTCAAAGCACAGCTGGCGGAGCATGCATGAAGGCGCAAACACGCATAAGCCGGCACGCACGCACACAAAAGCGCGCGCGTAACAAAGCAAAGAGGATTTTAGCAGATGGGCCATGTTGCTAAACTGAAGATAAAGAAAAACAGTGTTGAGTTTTGCTATCAGAATCTCACAAGCTAATCACTTTAAGCCTCACCCGCTCTCTGCAGGCCAGTTTGGGGTTTAAATTGGACTTTTTTTTATTTTTAAGTAGGGTTGTGTGAAGTCAATTCCTCACCTGCAGCAGCCAGAGCGCTCTCAGTGTAGGTGCAGGGATGGTTTCTGACGAGGGAACTAGCGAGGGGTTATTGATAAAAATGCCACAAAAGGTGGAGTTTTGCTTTCTAAAACAGCTCCCTTCCAAAAGTTGTTCCAGAAAAAAGTATAAAAAGTGTGTTTTAAATTAGACATTTTTTCCACTATTTTCCCAAGTGAAGAACACCAGTGTCTACGCACCATCACGTGCACAGCTGCTACCACAGTGTACAGTATCCTTCCGCTGATCGGCAGAGTCCATTTTTATAAAACTTTCTGGACAGCTTTCTGAGGTGCTTACTAATAAAATAGAAAAGATCTTAAAACTATTTGTACTCATATTTTAATGTTGTGGGTATTTAGAAATAAGATCAACATATTTTTTCTTTACAGGCAATTAGTAGCAGTCATTGCACCATCAAGCCAGGATGGCAAAGCAGGAGTCTGTTGAGAGCATCTGAGGGATCTGTTCATGTTAAAAAAAACTCTGAGTTGTTTTAAATGATGAAATACCCCTTAATATCAGTGTAAGGAACTAACTACTTTCAAGTAACTGACTAATTTCTTCAATAAAACTAAATTGAAAAATATCTTTATGATTCATGCCACAATTGAAGGCATTTACTGTACAGTAATTTTGGAAAGAAAAAGAAAAGTTATTTCAATTATCAGATACAGGGTGATAGTTGTTTTTGCATGTGCCTTGTTAGCAACACCACTCTAGAATCATTCATTTAATCCCTGATGTTTGGAACAATAAAATCATGACAGGTCACACTTGAAATGAGTCTGAGAAGTGCAGTTAAGCAGGACTTGCAATCTTTGTTGAATCTATCAAGTTTTGCAAGATGAAAAATAAATTCCTATTTCATTATTTTCTTCATTCCGTGTGTCAGGTTACTCACCCTACTACTACAATAATGAAATCGAGGAGATTCCAGCCATTCCTCAGGTAGGCGTTGGGGTGGAAGAGCAGACCGTAGGCTATTACCTTCAGGAACGCCTCCACTGTGAAGATGATGAGGAACAGATACTCCACACGCTCCTGATGAAAGACAAAAGTGACAGGTTAATTAATTCTTTAGTGTAGCATCATTTTAAGCATTTTAGCATCAGAAAATGAACACCAGAGAAAGATAATATAAAAATAAATGACAGCTTGAGAAGATTGTTGCTGTTCAATTTTATGACTGAGCAAGGTTAAATAAACACTAAAGTACTATAATAAACACATGATGAAGTCATTTCTTTAATATACATGACTTATGATTACCAGCATTGACTGCTTATTGTTCTACTCCTCTGGGTTTAACAGCTTTTGTGTGTGTGTGTTTAATTATTTCTATGTGAACATGCATTTGCCTAATTTGTAATCGTGTACGCAATCAGAGTGTTTTGAGCAGCTCCATCCAACAAGGCCAATGTCCGATGCACATGTGAACACACAGCCACAAACACACACAAGCAACATTTTTACATATTGTTGTCATAGTGACAACCTCCTGCCAAGGGTCCTGGGAAATGTCCTGAAATGACTTCAAAAGTGCATGATCATATGACTTTGTGACTGTTAGGTAACACTGTAAAAAAACTCAATCATCATTCATCCAATCTTCTGTCACATCTGCTCTTTTACTGTTAGTTTAGAACTAAAATGACATCAAAGAAACGGGTAAAAGTGTTTATGCTTTGCTTCTTTGCGCACACTAATTCTCCATTTTCAGAGGCTTTTAATGTCCTTTGAGTAACAAATAAACTGTATTTAGCTGTGTCTATCAATCTGTCCATCCATCTCAGCCCTTGATCTCTGTCTCTTGCTCCCACTGTTTTCCCATGGACACACATGCATAGAGGGCCAGTGGTTTGGGACAGAAGGCCAGCCAGGTCTCTGCAAGCTATGGCCTCCTCCCCTGGGAACTGGAGAGACTTGGCCTTTGTATGTGTTTAAATAGCTTAGCAAGTTGATGGAGTTGGCATAAAAATCAAATCAGTTGAAATTGAGGTTGTTTGTCAGAATGCATTTATGCAATCAATTAAAGTACGGTGTGGAAGTATTTAAAAACAATATACTCCTGTTTGTGCTTGACAACAGCTAGAAAATGCTGCTTTTAAATTAAAGCTATGGTTGAGTTCAATAAGAAAAAGGAAAAAAAATATCAAAATCAATTGAAAACACTTGAGCATAAAACAGCTGAATATTCAGCTGCTTTGTTAAAATGTTTTTCAGTCAAATGATCAGTGTTTAAGCGAAAAAGGCATGTTAGTGTTGGAAAAGCCTCTGTATACAGTTGCTCTGTGAAGATTAGCTGTTAAAGCTACTGTGTGTTTAAAGCAGTAGCAGCTAAACAAACAATCCCTCAGCGTTTAGAAAGACTGAATAACACTACCATGAAGCCAGTTTCACACAAACACATGATGGGACTTATACAGATGGGACTACATGGGACTACTGAAGTCACATCCACCTTTCCCTCTGCACTGTTTAGTTATGTTATAAAAACAGGGCAACCATCAGAAATGTTTCATGAATCAAAGCTGACACCATATTATAAGTGCCAGATATTGATGAGCAGTTCAGGCTTATATTTTGTGTTCTTACCAGTACAAATCTCATTTGAATTGAGACTTTGAAGTCTTTTCCCACATTAAAAATATAGAAACATCCAGCTAAAACATGACATGAATCGTGATTTGGAATTTTCTACACTTTGAAAGACATATAACTTGGAAACTTTTTTTTTCAAATTGTATTTCTATTAGTTTTTATGCA
This sequence comes from Craterocephalus amniculus, assembly GCA_036024015.1. Classification (NCBI taxonomy): domain Eukaryota; kingdom Metazoa; phylum Chordata; class Actinopteri; order Atheriniformes; family Atherinidae; genus Craterocephalus; species Craterocephalus amniculus. The sequence continues at coordinate 24,201 of JAVQJG010104810.1, read as the reverse complement.
AGAACTGACATGACAGTCAACACTGAATCACGTTGAGAGGAAAATGAAATAAAATCAAAAACAAGTATGTATGTACTAATAGATACATTGATACGTTTAAATATTTTATCTAAACATTTTCAGTCCCATCAGTGTTCAGATGTGCGTGTGTAGTTATATTAATATTTAAACTATAGTCAATGCAGCCATAGTGGGTAATGGGATGTCATCTTAAATATATTTACAAAACTTTGGCACCTAATAAAACATTCAAGAGCAACAAACATATGTAAAACTGCTAAAAAAATTCTGGCTCTTATTATTCAAATAAACCAGCCATCTAAAGCACTTTTCCTTGAAGATGTTACTGAGGCTTCTTACATTAAATGTGCTTCTTTCCATTTGGTATATACTGTAAACTAGGTCAATCCATTCGTCACTGTTTGGTGCATCTTTCTCGAGTCATTTCGTAGTCACAGTCTTTTTGCATGCCACTAAAAAGATATCCAGGACATCTCGAACATTCATCCAGAGTGGAGGCACAAAAAATGGATATGATTTGCTGCTATGCTTCCACAGAGCCTCCAACAGTTAGTCTTGCTTTGAGTGTTTAGCAGTTTTTGTTGGAGCACTGACAGAGTGAATGCATTTTTCTAACTGAATTCTTTCCAGTAGGAAGCAGCTTGTTGTTAAGTATTGCTCTTTACAGATCCTGTCCTGCTCATCTGCTGTTATTTTCATCCTACCGTCTGCTTCCCATCTTTAAAAAGGTAACATATAGTTTGGATACTTTTTTTCCCCAATAAATGTCACCTTTATATGCTTTATGAAAAAATATCAAAGATTTCTTTTCCTGATGTATGGCCATTTTTACAGGATATATTTTTTTTACCTATACAGTCTAGTTTGTAGGTATCTAAAGTGAACTTAATTTTGCTAATCAAACTTGTCCCTAAGGTTCTGGATGCTCAAAACTGTAACCTGGTAGATGAGAGCAGAATATGTTGTCAGACCAGTTTAACTCAAACCTTGCATCATAACAGCTATGTGTAAAGTTAGGGTCATGTGCAATCCATTTACACCTGTAGGCCCTGCCCACTAACTGGTATTTTTGAAAAAAGCCTGTTAATTTTTAGAGAAATAACATTACCCATTTAACACAGGCAAACTTAGCTCAAGTTTGACTTTGGTCAGTCTATCTGGTCTTTTTATTTTGCAGAAAACAATTCATCCCCATCCGTCGTTCCTGCTTGTTCAAATAGTTAGATTAGTTTTGTATTAGAGGGAGATGGCTTTAGACCCATCTACACAGATCAATGAGTTTATGCATCTGCAGCAGGATTCCCTACAATTCACCCTGAAAGCCTTCCTTAAACTTTTGCTTTTACTCTCTGCTCATCTAGCCTCTTCTCATTTCAGTGTAAGTCTTTTAATCTCTTGGCACAAAAGAATCTAGCTTCAAGATATAGATCAGATTTATATTATAATTAACTCTCGCCTTCATTTTCTGTCTGTGTGTATGCATTCTTCAGCTGGAATCTGACTCTGCACACATTACTGACTCTGATACTTACATACATTCTGATACATACATAACTGATCTGCAGAACTGATTTTATTGTTAATATTCATCATTTCTTCTGGAGACTTTACAACACAGTGCATATCAGCAGTCTATGCAGAAGTAATTCATTTTGCAAACGCGCGCACACACACACACATACACACAAACTTGTCCTCCCTCTTATAAAAGCTCTCCATCACTCGCTCTCACAATCTCAAGCACACACAGACACACACACCGAACTGTGTATCTGCCGGTGACAGGCAGACAGTGCGGCGCTCAGAAGAATAAAACAAAGAAAAACATCTGGTTGGAACAGCTTAGCCTGACACACAAACACACACTTCCCTTCCTCCTTTCATTCCATTCATACAGAACCATAAAGGGCAAAATCCATAAGGGGCACAACTAATTTGGTTAGTGGCGGGAATGAAATGAGAGATAAAAGATGAGAGACTGAGAGTGAAGAGGAGAGAGTGTGAGGAAGAGAGGCAGACTATAAAGGCAGAGGGGGGGCAGACAGGATGACCGAAAGGTGAGTATGTGGGAGCAATAATTCAGTTAACTGTGATAGGTCAACCAAACCACCTATCCATCAACTAGGCCAATCAGATTATAGTATCGACATTCTACCATACAGCGAGCAACGTTTCCATTTGCAATGACCTTCTGTGTTTGTGTGCGCTGCAAGACAGGATTAGCCATTAAGCTGCTTTTGAAAGATCCCACAGACACATCATAGTCTGCTTGTGTTGTTTGTGTAACTTTCATGTACCCTGAATAAACCGAACCAGCTCCTCAACCATAAGAACACAAAGCAGTAGCAGCACATCAAAGAATCGTTTCACTCCAAAAACGTACTTACTGATCAGTCCACCGCTTGTAAATGTGTGGGCCTCAGCAGTGAGAGCTGAGTAAATTTTAGAAAGTTTAGTGTTACAGAAAATGCATCCAATTAATCTAAAAATGTATTAAAGGAGATATACACGTTATTATTTTAATCTTTCTAAGAAAAATGGTTTCTACACAGTATATTATGTGGTGAAAGGGGTAAGTATAAAAATGAATGACTCATTGATTGCGCTTATGTACGAGGACATTTCAGTTAGCGATAGCGGTTAATTTTTAGCTTTGGTGTGACACTCTTTCTATGCCAATGGCTTTAACTTCTGGATTCCGATCAGAGCGTTTCCCTAGGAAATCCAAAAATTACGGACGTTAACCCCATTCCCCAAGAAAGAGCGTCAGGCCAAAGCTAAAAATTAGCCACCATCGCTAACTAAAATGGACTTGTACATATGCGCAATCTTGAAGTCCAACTTCCCCCTTTTACCACATAATGTACCATAAACCATTTTTCTTAGAGAGATTAAAATAATGTCAGGTATGGCTCCTTTAATCATAGCTAATCTGGAGAGTGTGTGTTATCTTCAAACACCCAAAAAATTGCTAAAAGATGACTCCATAATGAATGGGGAATAAGTCTTTATATGCTATTACTATTTACTTCTAACGGGATGCAGAATTTCACTTTTCTTCAACGGTAAAGTAAAAACAGCCACAGCATCAAACTGCTGCACCCCACAGCCAACACTTTCTGGCCATATTTGGATCACATAAACATCAGAATGTCTTTATTTACATTTTACTGCTACCTGCCTTCTGCCTAGCAGGACACTGAATGCTGTGACTTCTGCTTGGCTAGGTTTGATGTTCCTGCATTTGTAAATGGCCCATAAACATGTAAACTGGACTCAGAAAAGCCGCAGAAAACAAGTTTCCTTTGCAAGCCATCATACCACACCATTCTGCCATGTCATGTGAGGCGGGAAGTTATTACTAAAGGGAAAAAAGAAAACTGAAGAGATAGGGAGATTTGTTAAATTTATAGATAACTCTCTTCCTACTGAGTTAAGTTACGAGCAGACACATTACACCGTCATCTCCTCCCTTCTTACTTCTTGTCTCCCACTTCGTTTTCACTTTCCTTCCATCTTTCTCTCTTTCTCTCGCCCCTATCCTCTATCTTCACCTTTTTTCTGTCATCCCCTCATCTGTCTTTCTCCCAATCTCTGTGGGTACCAACCAGAAGTTACCATAGAGACCAGGATGGGTTCTGATGTTACCATGGAAACAGAGGGGTACAGCAGCAGCGGCAGCAGCAGGATTTTTTTTTTAAACCACGCACACACACATAACACACACAAATGACACTGATCAGTACTGTACCAAGAATATCCTCAGCACATAGTTCTAATTACTGCTCTGCTGCCAGCATAGACTTCCTGTTGTGTGTATATGTGTGCAGATGTGTGTACAAATAACAAAGTGTGCTCATGCACAATTGTGAAAATGTGTGCTTTTGTTCTTGTGCCCGCCACATGATCCCAATCAAACACTTGTTTGCCACTTTGCACTTGTCACCAGTTGACTGTATTGAGTTTAGTCTCATTAAAGATTGTGTCATTTTGTGGCCCGATACTGTTACAGTTGTAACTTTTTGGAGAAGCTGGTTTCATCCCAACCAGCAAGACTCCTATGTAAGCCAAAAGATTAATAGAAGAAAACATTTTCATGAATAGTCCTTGAGCCATGTGGGGGAATCAGAGGTGAAAACCTTTGAAACACAGAAAATAAATAAATAAATAAATAAAATTCCAGTTGCTATTAATCCAGGTTCTACCATGGCCTGAATGACAAGACAGGAAGACAAGTAAAACTACCCAGAAATTCTAATTTAATTACATCAGAGATGTCAATGAGGTGTCAAAGGTCACCTAAAATCCTTCCAACACACAACAGGGAATGTGTTTATTCAGTTTTGTCACGATGATAAAAGATTTATCATAACTCAGTATTCTCATCTTTAACAAAGTACTGATGCATGCACAATAAGTTAAGTGTTATACTGATGTGTTATATCGGATTGATATCAGCCTGCTAAGGTACATCATATCATATGCTTTATACCGCTAACCTTGTCACATTTTTTTGAACTTGAAATTTAGGGTTAAGGTTTTTTTTCATTTGAATAACTTCTAATCAAAGTCAACAACACTCAGAAGAACAGTGGTCGATTAATGATGTCTTACCATCTGTGACTGTCTCAGCACTTAACAGTCCTCCTGAGAGTTCACCACAGCTAGCAGCCATAAAGAAGGAAACTCGATTTTACATCCTCACACTTTGCCCTTCACTGAGGAAGCTGAGCCATCAGCTTTTCATAGTCACTCAAAAAGATGACACACTCCTCTCTCAACAAAACCTACTATTGAGGATGTACTGAGAAAGGCTCTTATAGTAATATTTCATTTTGAGAGCGATTTGGGTTATAAAACAGCTGTATTGTCAGTCATCTTAGTCAGCTTCAATGCTCTGCGAATAGAGAATGGAAAAGTCTCTTTTTCTCTCCCCTTTCACCCAAAGTGCTCGGAGAAACAGGTCTCAAAGCATAAATAAAGGATAGATAAACAGGCAGAAATAGAGAATTTTCTGGTACTCTACAGTTTTAAGGGCCAAACAACATTTCCATTTACATTAAAGCAGGAAGTTAAAATCCTTCAGGTTCTACCATAAGTTCAACATTGCTTCTAAATCTGCCTATAATTGTGTGTAATGCTGAAATGGAGCATGAATGCTGATTTAACATTTCCTACATCAATAAATGATGAAAGAAGGGAGGGGGTAAAACATGTCATACAGAGATCTGCATATATCATTATTCACCTCAACTATCATTCAGCTGATGTCTGAAGGCAGTAAAACATAATTTCACTCGAACAAGATTTTTTTTCCCCCCTGCTTCTGTCCTCCACTATCACACTTTTTGAATTAAATAACTGGAAACAAACTTTTTTTTAACACATGGGGAAAATGCTAACTTATTAACAACAGAAGATTGATACACACACAAAACACACACATAAAGAATAACTAATGCATTATATTTTATGCATTATTACATAAAATATGTTTACCTTAAATACAGGGGTGGAAAGTATTCCCAGATCCATTTAACAACTCAGAAATGAAGGAGCTACACCCATCCATTCCCAACTTGTCATCACCAACATCTTATTGTAATGTGGATGAACTTCCTCAGGGGGAAAAGTGAATTTTGGCAAAAAATTCACTTTTCACATCATGTTTTGTGAGCATATTGTATGTTATGCCTGAAGGGAGGTAACTGGTACCCTTAAGGAAGGATAAGAGAAAAAGAACTGAGTTGTTTGAAATAGAAATACTAAAATATCATGCTCGGAGGAGGAGAAAAAATAAAACATTACAACCTCATTCCAAAATGTCTGATACTGTATGACATGTTAATATGAACAGAATGATTTAAATTCTCATAAGAAAATATTTTATTCAAAGCAGAATGTAGTTATATTCCATATAATGACCTTTTTCGAAAAGCAGTATATTTTATTAATTAATTTGATGGCAGCAACACACATCAAAAACACTGGGACCTAACAAAAGGTGTTGGAACCAATTTGTGCAACAAATTTAAATAAACTAATAATGTTCAAATAAAAAGATCTAAAAATGCTGCCAAACTTTTATTCCGAATGAAAATTTTCAGTTACTATCAGTAACGGCACTGGAAAGAGCTGTGTTTGCTCAATGTGGTCAGCTGCTGGTTTGGACGTAGATTATGGTAAATTGCTGGTGAGCCACATGTGGTGGTCATGTGGCTGAGTTTTGCCACACTCACAAAGAGTCAACACTATAAGTTATGGCTCAACTGAAGACTCACAAAACTGAGCTATGTTTGAGCCAAACATTTGTTTGTCATTGCTATCTGGGCAGATTAATCAAAATTTAACAAAGATGTGTTGAGCCTGTAAAATCCCATAGCAGTCCATAAAATATTCCACTACAAAAAGTCCAGCAATGGTGTCATCAGTTGACATTTCAGACTATTGTTTGAAGAAGTGTGAGGATGCATGTTAGTGGTAAACATGACTCTGTCCCATGTTTTTATTGTTCAGTGTTAAATATATCTGAGATTATACATCAAATGTAGTAATTGCTGATCTATACATGATCAACTTAATCAGTATTAAATTGAAAATTATGATCAGTTGAAGTTGCTTGCTGTCTGTGTCTCTGCAGGTTCAACTGGTTATAATACCAACTTCACTCTGTTTTTATCTATATTTTAAAAAGTAGCCGACATAGAAAAGTACATTTCCTCCTCTGTTTTCACTCATCCCTGCCTTCCAGTTAATATGCTCCCTTTAGTATTTTCAGCTGTAAGTAACTTCCTCTGCAGCTCTGCATTCTGTTGTGTGTTGTCTAACTTATCACAACTTTCCTGCTTCGCCACACAAGGAGACAGATGCCGCGCACACACACATACAGACACACACAAAAACCCCTCAGAACCTGTAATAGTGCACTTCGTCTTCACAGTGAAACTTGTAATCACACTTTTGCACCAGCAGGAGAAATAGGTGGGAATAAAACTGCTGGAAAAATGAAGCGACATGCAAATGCATTGCCCAATGCAGCGCAGCCAGATCACTGTTGCAGACTTCTAAACTAAAAAGATGAGATAGATTACTATACGCTGTATCTGTATGACTCATAATGCAAGTGTGTCTGAGTGTGTGAGTCATCTAATATGCCTCTTGGGCTGCTCGTGCAGTTGTGACTGAGATGAAACTGGAAAGTGGTGGAGCTGGATAAGAAAACATGGCAGTATGATATTATATATAAAAGTAGCATAATCAACTGTTTTACAAATGTTGTAGTTTCAGTGTTACTTCACTTTAAAATAAATAAATGAACAAATGAATCAACATTTTTACATAAAACTAATAGCTTTCCATCATTTTTTTTATTCCCTGATCTGCTCATCTTATAAATTTCCCCCTTTTGATGGGCGGTTGTTTTATAATTAATAATGTAATGTATCTCTATCACACACACACATACACACACCTCTAAATTATGGAATTTAAGCCAAAAAGGAAGAAACATGATGAACAAATGAAGACCAAAGTGGAACAATGTCATTAAAACAGTGTGGGGCCATGGAGGTGGGATTATGAGCACATCTGAAACGAGTATTCAACTAATACCCAAAATCAACTGTGGCATGAGAAGTATAGCAGCACAAATTTGCTGGAATCCCCATGAAATATTAATTCACAACTTGTGAAACTGAGCTACTTGCATGTTCTGCTTGTTGGAAGCGAGTTTCTGCTTGACAATAAATAAGAGACACCGTCAGCCCCTCTCTCTCTCTCTCCATCTCTCTCTCTCTCTTTCTCATGTTGAATTGCTCCTATCAGAACCAAACACACCACTCTATTTCCCCGCAGAGTGTTGGAGAAGCCATGTCTGCAAATGTAGGTTTGTTAAGAATTGCTCCATCATCCCCTCCTCTGTTTAATATCCACTGGAGCGAGACCAGAGCGCGACACGGTGAAAATGTAGAAACAGTGATACAATGGGAAAACACTGACATGTGTCTGTCTGCGTGTTTCAGAGAAAAGAGGGGAGAAAAAAAAAACACCACTGAAGTGTGAATACAGTGACATCTGTTGTGTTAAGAGCCTTGAAAATGATATATAAAGCCATTCCCAGATATATAGAGATGCATCAGTCTGATGAAGTGACGGCGTTCAGCAATTCACACATTTGTCGTCTGTGTTACTGCTCTGCAGGCTTAATTCAGGCTTCCCTGTTTGAGCGAGAGGAAGGTACAATGATGCGTAAGTGCTATTTGCAAAATGCACGAGAATAGGGTGTGCAAAAAGTGAAGAGGGACGTAAAAGTTTGCCAATAAAAGAGTGAGCCAAAAAGGTTGAGTAAAACCGGTAAAGACTGGTTTATGCTTACTGAGTCACTTTAATTATAGTTTTGGGGTAATTGCAGAAAAAAAGATTAATTTCACTTCACCTGATCTTTTTCCTTGTCAGCTTAAATATTTGAATGATATCAAAGGGCCTTGACATAGTTTCTGAACATAAATACAGCATGAAAAAGAAGAAATTTGAAAACTACAAAGAGTCAGCTTCTCTCATCTGAAACAGAGGAACTCTGCGTACAGTAAGATGGAACTACAGTATGACGACTTTAAATGAAATCCAATTTGTGAGAAAACCCGGCATCTTACCCCCTGACCTAACAAATCCCCACTGATGAAATATGATTAAAAGGAAGGAAGCTCGTGTCGTTCTTCTACTGGGTACCATAGCAATGTCACCATGACATCCAAACAGGATTAGCTGCTAACACCCACTCCCCTGCTGTTACCATAGTAGCACTGTTGAAACTGCGACCCACAAGCTATAAAAAGACAAACTTAACTTCAAGAAAGAGAAAAGTAAAAGAGAAAAAGGAATGTAATTAAGATAAGGGAGGACTGGTAATCGCCTCATCTCCTGTTGATATCTATCATAGGCGTCTTTTTTTTTCAAAGTACTGGACTGGAAAAACTTAAAGACTAATAAGAAAGGAAATAATTGTTATTAATAGGGTAAGAGGAGGAGAAAATGTATTAATCAAATTATCTCTTTCTTTTTTTACATAAAAAAATATCCTGGGAAGAAGCTCCTGGGGTTCTGTTTTTTGTTTCAGCTCTCATTTTCTCTTTTTTCCCCCACATCTCGGTCTCAGTTGTTTTTACACCGTCATATATTGCGTGACTTCAGGGCTGCAAATGATATTTCTCATCATTGATAAATGTTTCCCATATGTCAGAGTTGCTGAAAACTTTTAAATCTGGTGGACTGATTTAAAGAGGAAAAAAAAGCCAAATTTTACAACAAAGCTGGAAATTCAACATTACTTACTAAACCGGGCAATGAAAAAAAAAGCGGAGTAAAATACATTTAAATCATTTTGTGAATTGAATGAAAAGCATTCCTGATGTTTGCATGGGCAACCAATTAAACTGAGTGTATCACGGAAAGAGGGATGGCAGAAGATACCAAAGAGCGCTACAGATAAGAGGAAGAGGGGGTAAAGACCAAAATCACAGAAAAATTAGATAAAAAAACAAGTTCGTGTAATAAATGGAAGAGTGGAAAACCAGACATCATTGGAAAGTATTTAACCACAGAAATCCTGCAGTGAAAATCTGACATCAGTGCATTTACTGTAACAATTATTTCTATTAACATGAAATATCAGAATTATTTTTAATTAATTTTCTGCCAATTCTCTGAGTCATTGAATTCTGTAATTGTTGTTCCAACAGATGTTCTTCCATGTATTTTTGTATCTGAACCCCTTTGAATAGTTACTTTTTGCACCGTTAAGCAAAAAGAAATGCTGTTTCAGTTAGTGGGGAATTGTATGCCAGGAACCTGGTACATTGTGAGACAGACTGGCAGAGAAGAAAGCAAAAAGAAAAGAAATTAGAGTTTTGGGATTTGATCTGGAATTGTGGAAAGATATTGAGGGAGAAATTGACCCGAGGGAAAAGATGAACCCTCCAATGCATCACATTGGTGCAGAGCACTGAAGTTTCTCATGCTTTCAGCTGATCAGTATCAGCCGACTCATTTTACGTGAACTGACAGGGTACCTCTCCTTTCTTCTCTGATTGTGAAATCTCCTGCGATGCTTATTCTTTGTGTCGATTCTTCAGCATAATCCTGTCACGGTTTTCTACTATACTTAACCTAGCATTATTTTTTTATCTATTGAATGGCTTTTGCAGGCAACAGGTTTTCACCACCTGCTATTCCCACCTGTTCTCTGCTGCACTTACACAGTTTTTATTCAAAAGTCCAAATCTGCTCTGTTTCTTTTAAGCTACAATTTTTAATATTTTTTTAAAATACTGTTTCTAATCTAATATCCTCTCTATTGTTTTTCTATCGTAAATGACCTCTGCACACTGCTGTAGTGCATTTGAATGTTTTATGGAACGCACTTTGGATTGTCTTGTACATTAAATATGCTACAGTATGCAAATAAACTCCTATATAACCATTAAACATATCATTCCTGCTCTTCTTTCTCCACAAATTATGGAAAAGTATTCAGTGATGACGGCAAACAAAGTTGAAAAAATATGTTTTGCTCTTTGGTGTTTGTTTGTGATGTGTGCATTCCTCAAATCAAAGACAAAACAAAGCACACGCACGCCACCTACACTTTTCCTTCTCAGTGGGGAGCGCGGTGGAAGTGGCTTATGGCCCGGTACAGACATGGCCATAATTAACAACATGAAAGACACCCAGACACATGGACATCACATACATAACACGCTATCTGAGACCACACAGAAACTCAGCTCCCACATTCAGTCAGTGCAGCATAATTACGGGAGACGGCAGCTCGTATGTTTGCATGAGTGTGAAACTCTCACAAGTGCAGGTGAGAGATAAAAAAGAAAAGGGCAAAATGAAAGCTGTGTTGCTATAGAAGAAGGTTCTGATTTTAGCAACTATTTTGGAGAATTTTTAAACCACCAACATCCTTTTCTGGCACAATAATGTAAAAAAATCAAAAACAAACAAAACAGTATATGGTACACAGTTGGCCTGTGGTGATCAGTATGATGCAACTTGTAGGTGATCTCTGCGTAGCAGTGGAGAGATTTAAATGCCTGTGCACTGAATTTGTAATCTGTGCATGTCTAAAGACATTGGAAGAATTCCAATCTTTCATATTGTGATAAACGTGAGAAATGCATATATAACACCATTCATTAAAGATTAAATGTAAAAAGTAAATGTGTCAAAAGCTTTTATTGGTAGTATGTATGTGTGCCTGCACTGCTTCCATTTATTCATGATTCTATATTCACTCTGACTTAGAAGTCATTATTAACATACTGTGGATATTTTTGAAAAAATGAATAATGATCAAAAATAATTAATTAGATCATTTAAATGAGGTTACATTTTTCATCATCTACAGCACATAAAACCAAGAACAGATCAAAAGAGTTGCACAAAAGGCAAGGTTGAATTGTGTGGCTGGGGTCTTCCTAAAGACACATCTGTATTAAAAAGTCATGTTGTGGTTTTAATCTCTGCAGGTTAGAAATATTTCTGAAAAATCTCTTAGTGAATTTAGTTTGTATCTGCATCCATAAATTTATCAAGACATATACATAACAAATAATCATTTACAACTAAATTCGAAACACTTTCATGTTATTTATTCTTTTTTTTATAAGATCACAGAGGCTGTTTTGGAATCACACTTATTTGTCTGTATATTCTAAGCTGCGTCTAAAGTGCAGTTTCCATCTAAATAACATTGGTTAATATGAAAGAAAGACTGACAGAACATTTAAAGAGAGTAAAGATGTAATGAAAGTCACTTGAGATGCTGACATGAAACTTAATTTGGAAACAAATGCTGCAATTAAAATTAATCATTTAAAAACTCAACCCTTTACTGTCTATACTAGTGTATTCGCAAGCGGGGTCACAGGACACTGGAGCTTGTCCAAGCTGCTATCAAGATAGAGGTGTGACACAACTGGACAGATCACACAGCAACCTCAGAGACACAAGCAAGCACATTGGGCTCTACGGAGAATTTTAAAACAAAGTTAACCTACTTTTTAGACTGTGGGAAGAAACTAGAGTATCCAGACAAAACTGGAGGAACTATGCAAACTGCACACAGAAATGCCATATCACAGTTCTGATTAGGCACCATTATTCTTCTTCTTCTTCTTCTTTAAAGTCTTTACTTTTGCTGTCACATATTCCACATAATCCATGTCCATTATAAACTCACCAGGAAGGTATGAATTGGTTAGGAATCAGCTGGAATGTGATAAGCCTCAGCCTGGATAAGAAACACTTGTCTTGACCTCTGTCAGGCATGGCTGTATTTCACACAGATATGGATACAGTCATGATCAGATTGCCTGCATGTTTTTCACTGTTGTCCTTTTCTGGCTATGGACATAAAATCTCTATATTCAGATGGTGTTTCGTATTCGGTACAGCTCCATTAAAACTTTCTTTAGAACTTTGTAATGCTTTGTGCGTTTGCACTAGTGAATTGTGAAAGATGGGCTTGCACGCTAACACTAACTTTTGATTGAATCATTAAGATTGGCTCAGGTCTGGACCCCTTGTGAGCATGTGTCTACCAGCGAATGCGAGAGTTGGCCTCTCATTAACCATCCACCCAGTGTTGCAATGTAAACTCCCGCTGAGTCCGGCATGTTGACCAGCTCTCACATTCCATGCCTTCATCATTATCAGGCTTTGTATCTTATGCTTGACTTTTCTAGGTTGTTTTCCGTCTTGCCTGAGAAAGATGCTTAATTCCGAAATCAACCTTCTTCTTTCAACACACGTTTATCCAGCTTATACGCATTTACTCTTTACGTCAAAAACTGTTGATTTAGAAAGAAATAAGAAAAAGAAGAACACTTCGCACTGAAAATGTTATGTTTAGATTTCTATGAGCGCAGGACAAACTAGACAGTGATGTCATCTTTAATGGAGACTGTGTGTAGCCAACAAGAAATCAGCATGACAGTGAAAATTAAACAGCAGCACATTGCTAAAGCTTTGTTTATTTTATTCTAGGCTGTAGTAAGGTACAACACTTATATTTAAACAGAGTTTAAGCAGGTCTGATGTTGTTGGCACTCACAAAGCCATTGATCCTGAGTTTGTCACAGTGTCGATGAGTCACTGATCTGGACTGCTGGCATACAAGCCCCAAATGGACTGACTCCTCTGTTTATCAAGGCGTCTTAAAATTTCCATCTCTGTGTGAATGAAACAGCACCTCAGAGTGAGAGCTTTGAAAATTATTAGTTTTTTCCATAAATGCCATATGCTAAATGTCATTGTTTTACAACTATTATCAGAGCACCGGCATTAGTGAGTCACAGATTATGCAAGCATGCTTTCCTGAAAACAATTTTGGGGGGTTTTAAAGCTTTATACAGCATTAAAAGTTTGTTCTTTAACATTATATTTATAATATTGCATACCATATCTGCAAAATAGCTAACTTTACAGATGTTTTATTGAGTGTATTACCTGGGATTTATGGTTATTTCTTGGAAATCTCTTCATTATAAGAAATGAATTCAGACTAGAAACTGCACCAGTGTGTTGCTATCATTACAACTTACGAGCCTGCTATGCAATCATGTGTCACCACTACATTGTTACAGCAGATAAGACCAGTGGACATAATAACACCTTATGTTATTGCATGGAATAATACAAACTATTTCATGTTGTGTTTGGGACAATCAATAGGTATTGAACATCAACTGAAACTCGTATATTAGGCAAATCTGCATGTAGCCTTGCAGCTGCAGGGCTTAGAAGACAGGCTCTTGTTACTGCAAATATCAACAGGAGCGAATTTCATATCAAGAACTATGTACTATTTTAGAGACACTTTGACTTTGCAGGAATTTGTTCCAAGTGTTTTATACGGACACGTTTGTCTAAAGGAAGTAATTAAACTGTTCGGATGCTCAAATGAAACCAGCTCCAACACTGCTTCACAGCTTCTCTGACATAAGGACTGCTGGTGTGTATGTAAACTGAGCAAATTAGCTAGGTAAGGTTGCTTCCCACGTAAGACTTTGGAGATCTGCTTGTCACCATAGCAACCTGAACATCCTTTATTCATAGGAAAAAAAACATCTGTAGGACAAAGAGTCCTAATGGTTCGCTAGAGGGTGATGTCGCAAGGTTGACAGGACACAGAGACACGCCTCTGGAAGGAGGACACGCTGTACCCGTCTGGACACAATGACATACAAATATATAGAGGCTGGGTCATACGAGCACAAATGGACAGATATGGACATGCCCCAACAAAGTAGCATGTGAAGAGACTTTAAAAAATGAAAAGACACCTGCCCTTCAATCTGTCCTTGTATGGAAGGACAAACCAATGAGAAAGACCGCAGAGGAGGAAACAAACAAGAGCAACAGAAAGGAATGGAGGGCTTGAAATGGGGAGAGGATCTATCAGCTGAGAAAAAAAATGGTGGAAGCAACGACAAAACACAGGTCAACAGGATAAGAGTGTCTATGATAAACCTCTACTGTTTTACATTCGCTTCCTACTTGTAGCATTTGCAAAGATGATAACCTTAGCTTTGATATTACCATCTGACTTTAGTAAATCAACTGACTCAGAGTCATTAGCATTCAAATAATGTTTTTAATCATCACCTCTTGCTGTCTTTCCCTGTTCCCTATCTGTCCTTCAATGCAACACCTCTACCTCATAAATCTTCTTCTCATCCTACGGGCTGCCCTTGTACTGTATCCCATCTGAGTTTTTTTTTTTCTACCACACTGACAGTCTTGCATCCATGAGCAAATTGCCTCTTTTAATTTTCTTTCCTTTTAAAAACACCTCTATTGCCCCAACCTTAATCGGTGTCCTTCCGCCTATTCGCCAAATATATTCACCTATACAAATGCCAACTTTTCCTTCCATCCTTCCTTCCCTCTTTTCCTCCAGAGCATGGCCATTAGTTCTGCTTGCTTGGTGTTCGATGGAGCCTGTCCGCCACGCCGGCACCCTCAGAGACGTCGATGAAGCTGCCGTGGAACCTGTGATTTATCAATCTCCCTACAGCTGGCAGGAATAACTGACCCAAGGGGGCAAGGTCTCTGCTGGCCACCTGGAGCCAAGATGGCTGTCGGGGCAGGAGAAGCAAGGAGAGGACGCTCAGGCGGCAGATAAGGGTGCTCACAATTAAAAAGACGAAACAGATTAATGCAAAGAGGTGGAGGATAAGCAGGTGCTTGTAGAAAATGTTTTAGACATGTTTGTGTAGTGCTAAGCCTTAGATGCATTGAAGAACACCCGCTTTTTCTCTCCCCTTATTCCAAACACAAACACTTTATGGCCATCTCGCGTGTGTGTGTGTGTGTGTGTGTGTGTGAGAAAATGAGACACAAGCATGGTGCTAGATAGGGGATTTCATGATATTTCTGATGCTCTAAAAGCACAGCAAAGGGCACCAAGGTTGATAAGAATTTGACAAACTGATTTATTAGGTTTGATATAATACTCCAACATACCTTTATACACACAAGAACACACAAATACTAGTCAAGACTACTGAAACTGCCCAGCGATGTAGGAAAATAGATGCGTAATGAGGGAAAAATGAGGATGCAAGGTGTTTTTGTCTGCGAGACAAAATAATATGTGTGCCAGCAAGCTTTACTGATTCCTTTGTCTGAAGCTTTTTGTCTTTCAATGCTGATTTGCTTTAACTGTTTGTGTCAAAAAATATTGACTCTGCCACTAATAAAAAAAAAAAAAGAATCTGTACCTGGTCAGATTCTTAGCACATCAGACTGCTACTGCAACTTGTTTTACCACCATGTAGTCACATTACACTCTCAACTAACCACAGGGCTTTGTGTCTGGCCTGGCAGCGCGGTGACTGAAGAAGAAGAGGTTAATTGTCTTGCTGAAGGGGCACTCAATCACATTGAGAAAAGGTTAGTTTGTCGTGTGGCGCTGACTGGGCATTCGCAGCTGGCCCACCTGATAGAGTCTGCCTCCAAAAGATCCCAGCCACCATCGCTGTTAATGGATTTCTATACAAATAAAAACCCTGTCAAGTCGTAGCTTGTTCTTTTATGAGGAAGTTCTCAGGGCACAGTCGCAACGGGATATATCTGGGGGACTGCGCCATAAGAAGCTCTCTGCAAGTCAAAAAAACATGTCTTTTAGAATCAGTACTCGTATTCATTTAGTTATTAAATGTTCATGCACAGTTTTATATCTGTGTCATTTATTGATTGAACAGTGGAGAATATTTTAGAGGGTTTTGGTACATTTTTGGGGGATCATCACTAGAATTATAATTTTATACAACAATGTATAATACAGTACCCATTGATATTGAATAGCAGAAACATGAATCAACCAAAAGAAATGTCTTTATTTTTTTTAACTAGATTTATGTAATCAGCCAATGATGTAAGAGCACATATGTTGTAAATTAGATTACTGTACGGTGAGTCACAAAAGACACAAAAACTCATCCTTTAACAAATATATGAGCAAATCGATTTATCTTTCTGAATATTTATATTGCGTCATCCATTAAAAAGATAAACAAAACCCCTGAATGCATATACATAAAAACAAGTCTGCACATGAGGTCACAATTAAGACACACATACACACAAGTGAGCAGTGGAACTGGATCCTGTTTCATAAGAATGGAAGGGGTTAACAATGGGTTGCAGGATCTGAGGGACGCACAGTTTCACACATACAAAAACAGACTCTGTCTCTTGCTTTCTCCTTCCCCCTGTGGGCAGGGACTCATAGTACATTCTGGGCTCATGTTCAAAGCTTAGCAGGATTAGCGCCATGTTCTTGCCACTTTTTTCAAAACATATATTTTCATATTTTTAGCAGAGCTTGGCTTCCAAAGAGGGAGAATGGCCCTGTAAAAATCTTATAAGAGATTTCATCTCTAGGGAAGCTTTGAAGGTCTGCTGATGCTCCTCTGTATAAAGTGGACATGTTTGGAGGTGTGGAAATATTAGCATACCTGTACTTTATGTGTTCGCATATCTATCCTGAGATCCACTTTAAGCCCTTCTTAAAACTAAAATACAAAGAAACTTACAGTGGTGTTGTGGGTATGTGACTTTTAGAAAAAATAATATCTGGAAAATTGTTCGGCTCGCTTAAGGATAGAAATTTAACCTCTTTGAGTTCAACTGAATCATCATTTCTACTGAACTCACCAACGCACTGTGGGCTCCACACAGATGACTGTTAAAGACTGTTAGTGCACCATGCTAATGCTAATCATTTTAGAACAAGATTTTAACATGTGATGAGTGTCTAATCTAATCTAATCTAATCTAATCTAATCTAATCTAATCTAATCTAATCTAATCTAATCTAATCTAATCTAATCTAATCTCACCTGGTATTTTTTTTAAAACTTTTTCTTCTTTTTTGCATACAGGCAAACCACAGGAACAGGCTGTGTGTGTCGTACAGTACGTTAAACTGCACTGAGCTCACTCTAGCTCATTTTAAACAGCCTCCTTGGAGAAGGTTAACTTTGCCTTTTAAAACCAGAACGGGTGATTTGTGGGTCTCCCGTGAATTGCTAGGGCTCAGTTTCAGTCAAGCAAGCAGTAGCAGGATGTCTCAGCCTCATGTTATTTTGCATTTCGTACACTTTGTGTCATTGTTCCCCCTCCCTCTATAGTCTCCTCTTACTCTCACACTCTGATACATCTTGAAGCTATCAGCATCTTGGCAGTGGGACGACAGAGAGGCAACGCAGCACGTGGAGAGAGCATACCCACAATCCCACTGCTGTGTCCAGCGCATACACATGCAGTGACACACACACGTGCCTATAATTCCATTGTGTTAACTAGCTGGCATAAAGCCTACTTGAGTGTTTCTAAGGCAACAAGTTAGTAAATTTCGCCATGCTGCTGTGCATTGTGAGTGTGCATGTGAGAGTATAAATTCTCTCCAAACAATGTTTGAACTACAACCGAGCCAAAGGTGTGAAACGGTTGCTTTCTCCGGTCAGTTCGTAGGTGTATCGTCTACTGCTTCTAACAAACTATTGTTTAGCAATGAAATGGTGTTTGGTTAAGATGCAATCTTGTTCTTTACCTCCCAGAGATAACCCCAAGCTGAATTTTTATCTCAGTGAAATGCATCAGGTACAAAGACTTGTTGTCATTAATGCATTTCCAGCTCGATGGTTAGACTGATGGTTGATCTTTATGGTTACAAAATTTTTGAAAAGACTGAAACTAACAATAGGTGAGGCAGTCTCTCTCAGCTGAGCCAAGTGAAATTTATAGAAGAAATGTTATTGTATTTGATAGTGCCTAATCACTTAATCCATGGTCTTTTCTTTTCAGTTTGGCCTTTAAAATTACTTGACCACAATCCTTTTCATGCAAACACAACAAGCTGCCTCCTCCAAGTTTCCTCTCTCAGTTGGCTTGAAATCAAAATGCGTGCGCAACGATGCAGTGGTGTTCAGCTTTGCAACTAAATCCACAGTCAACAGAAGTTCCTTGAAGTGCAAACAGTCAATTTTCAGAAGCTCAGCTCCCGAAAATAAACAGCTCATGCCATTAAACCATAGCAGATGAGTGAATCGCAAACATGCAGATAGTGATGGATAGAATACATTTCTGTTTCCACGATTCAGTCAGGCAATAATAATTGTTGTGACTCTTTCGAGGACATATAATAATCAAAAAAGTTATGATTTTAGCTTTTTTATTCCAAAGGAGAAAAATCACTCATGTTTTGACTAAGTTTCCAAATGTGTTTGTAAGATTATTGATGAAGCAAGTTGATGGCATGGCCAGCCAAGTGAGGGAGAGTCCAAGCAAACTTGTGTGTGTGTTTATGGTTGTGTGTGTTAAAGTGTGTTAGCATGGTTTAAACTTGAATCTGATTTTGTTTTACTAAGTGGTAAGTAATGGGATTAAAGCGTCTCCACTAGCAAGTTTGGGACTGACATACTCAGAGCAGGAATCACTCTGTCTTTTTCTCTTTCTCTCTCTCTCCATCCTACACACACATAAACACACATTTCTAACTTGTAAACATCTGGAATAAAACTAGATTTATCAGGTCTTAGAGAGGCTCCCCCAACCAGAGACACTGCAGGCGAATGTAATGAATATCCGGTACAAAAAGAGCACACACATGTTATTTACACTGAAGATGCACAGGGTGAGAGTAAATTGCATCATGCAAACTCTGCGTTTTCCTCCATAAAAAGCTCATTCTTGGGTCAGAACTGCATTAGCTCTTCATCAAACTTCCAGAAATCTACAGGAACCTCTTTTTGTGTGTTTGTGAGTCTGTAAAGTGTGTGTGTGTGTGTGTGTGTGTGTGTGCATGCACCGTGTCCTGCCCTGCCCAGCTGTCTACCCTCTGATTTCATTTGCATACACAGGCTACAAGAAAACCATGTGTTTGTAATCAAAGCAAAGTCTGCTTCCATTACTTGAAATTTCTCCTCTGCATCACAGCGACCGGAAGAAAATTTGATGACAAAAAGGTGTTTTTTAAAAAAAAAATTCTAAAAAAATGAGGGAAAAGGAGATAATGATGAAAGAAAGGAGAAAACGCAGCTGATGTTTCCTGCTAAAATATTCAGATCATTGCCGCATGATGCATCATCCTGTCCTACGCATGCACGTACACTTACACAATCTTTCATGAACACACACACACACAGGAGCAGGAGCCGTTCCCAATCCCTCTACTCAGTTCTCCACAGGGGTAACAAACAGGAGCTAGCAGCCATATTTGACCACGCTGAACTTCCTGTTCACATGCTTTTCTGATGGTTGGTTAATAATTCAAAATAAGGAATACAAAGGGAAAGTCACAAAGTACAGGAGAGGGAGCACATTTAGCCGCTGCTGGTTTTGTGGAGAAAAGAAACATGCCAATAGATCATCTCTAAAGCGACATTAAAATATTGCTCAAATTCTTAAAATAGGAGCGAACATATAAATAAGCCAGACAAAAATGTCATAAGATCAGGAGACTGGGAAAAGAAAACCGTATCGGATGTGTTGAGATGAGAACATGACGTCAACTTAAAAATAACAAGCTCTAGTAATAAAGAACATTGTGTGCTTAACATTTTCACCTTCTTATCTCCAACTTTTGGCCCAGTCAACAAAATATCAAGAGTCTCTGTCAAGTCAAGCGGAAAGGAAGGAGGAAACGGAAAAGAGAAAAAACTGATAAAGTGTAGACAGGAATATATGCCGTTTATTGCGAGCATCGGTTCTATGTGCAGAGTCCCAGTAGAAACTCATGGTCAAATATACTACACGCATTTTCTGAAACATCAAAACGGTTAGGTGGTTCAAAGGTTTAGTTAAGACTTGACAGAAAATACCCAATTTATCTCTCAGCAATGTGGTCTCACCAGGGAATTTTGAAATTCTGATTCATACAGTCTCGAAGGGAAACACACAGTGCAAGCTGTTTATTTCAGCCTATAATGATCTTTACACTTTGTACCGTCACACTTGTCACCCTTTAACTCTTCTAACAGCGATGGCTGAAGACAGAAACAATCTTTTCTTCCTCTGCTGCTCCACATAATACCCCATCAATGCAGGTGGGATCACCCGTTAATCTTAGTGGCGCCCTGTGAAACTGCTGTGACAGATACGGCACACAAAAATTCAGCATATGTGCAACGCTGCCATTGAACTGTGGAGTTGTGACAACAAGTGATTCACAACTCAACCATCTACTTTTATCCACTTCCTGTTAAGCACCTTCAGTATATGTAAACTTCTGTGTGTGTTTAAGTTATACGTGGTGAATTGTTGTGTAGCAGTGTTGGCTTTCAGAAGGCATACACAGCAGCTTGATGGAAGTATGATGAAGAGAGTAAGTTCAACTTAAACAAATAATAAGAAGAATGATTTAATGAGATGATCAAAATATTATGTAAAAATATATAAAAATGCTACAAACACACACACAGACATACACAGTCCACTGCAGCTGTGACAGTGTCCCTCTAGAGACAAAGTATGTCCAATCCTCTTTGTCTATCTAGGTCAGCCTCATATGAAATCCCCTATACCCCCCACTTCATCTTTTTCTTCCTTTTCTTTTCCCATCTCAGTCTCAACTTCTGGTTTCATTCTTTCCTCTTCTCCGTTTTCCCATTTTTTCTTTCTTTTTTCTATCACCGTGGTCTTTCTTTTTTCTTTCCCTTATGAAGGCAGCCAGCAATTAAGCAGAGTTCCATTTATCCTCCTGCCAGGGGATAAGGTTGCACTTTTAGGGAAGGGAAAATTAACTTAATGCAGAAATAAAACCAAAAAATGTCCTGCTTTCAATATTTTGCTGAGCATTAAGTTACATTTATTGTGTCCAAATCTTTACTTCAGCACCAAGATTTCCATTACTAAACAAAATAAATATTCAGATTCTTAAAATCGGACTTTACTGTGGGTTCATGAGTCATCTTCTGTGGTTTTCGAAAGTTTTACTTGCTTCTCTGACAGAACATGTCCATACAACAAATGACATAAAGTAAGTCTACTTTGTCAAAACGTTAGTGCAGGGTACATTTATATAACAGGACGGGAAGTTTTTTATGCCCACTGGGCTAAACAGTCAGAAGTCAGAGCAAGTGACAATAGATCAGAGCTGATGGAACAACTGGTCCCACACAGGGTCACTGTTCACACAGGTCAGTGCACATACAAAGACTCACAGACACACATTTACAAATGTCACACCTAGGAGCATTCGAGCAATTACATGGGTTTGAAAGGCTAAAATTCATGTTTTTTCCAAAAAGAATGTGACACTCTGTCGGCGGATAAAAGCTGGAAAACGATGAGTTTGTGTTCCTGCATCAGGTGGTCTACATCTTTATATTTCCATTATGCGGGGTGTTTTATAGAAGTGCAGCAGTGATACATTTGCACATATTTATCGACAGGTGTCTTTTTCTTTTCACTATAATAAGTGGGGATTTGTGAGAAATGAATTTGTTGCTATGAAGCAACCACATCTCATATTCCTGGAACGTTTTGATTCTGCACTCTGATCTTTCCTTTCCAGTCCACAAAATTTGACAAAAGCCAGTATAAGAGATTTTTATTAAATGCAAAATATAAAAAAAATATAAACAGGTTTGGAGAAAAAGCTTTAGATTAAGAGACATTTTACGAAGAGTGAATAGATCCAGATTCATGATGGAATGATGGTGCACTTCTCTTTGTGTGTGAGAGAGAAAATCTTATAACAGGCACAACTATTAATCATGGAGATAACTCTATGCTTGAAAACAAGATTCATACATCTACTACTATGCTGTCTTCCATATTTTAGACCATGAATGGAAAAAAATAAGAGAAAAAGGTGTTGAGAAAAAAGAAAGCTAGCAAGATGCTCAACTATTCCTAGCCACTGAGGGCTCATATGGTTCACGTTTGCTCAAGAACAAGCACATATTTCTGACAGGGTGAATAGCAACGCAGGAAAAATAAGAAAAAGTGATGACTGAATGCATAGACTAGTAAGTTAAGTATCCATGTTTGTGTTTTATTGTGTAATAAGTGTGTTGCAGATGCAACAATAGATGTTTTGAATAATTTCTGCACCTGATTCAGAATGACAACAAAAAATGTCAGTGGGTTTAGTGTAATTCAGTCTCTAGAGTTAATATAAAAAACTGAACTGAGTCAGGTATTGGAACAAATGTAGATAATTATATGAATGAACAGACATCTTTTGGGTTTGACATGCTGCTCACACAAAAACGGGAGGAAAAGACAACATGAAATATTTTATAGTGTAAGTGGATGGTTAAGATTATTTCAAACAGAATCCGACAATGGCTCTCTCACTGTCTTCCCTTCAATTTGTTCTTCTTCAAATAGAGGTGATTGATCAGAAAACCATGCTTTTACATATGTTGGTGCATTACTGTATCTCAGGAGCTTCTCCAGAACAGGTTCCCCGGGGATTCAGTCTAGTAAAAGGTAAACTAGCCTTATGATACCATAAATCATCTGCTGAACCAGAAGTTAGCTGTAGCTTCATATCAGCGCCAGAATTAACAGTGATGGAAAATTGTTGTGTATCAATTAGCAAACTGTCTTTAGTGATCAGTGTTCATTAAAGAGATGTTAAATAACATTTTATCCTGAACTGTCCTCTAATAAAAAACAATCTACCTGGATAAATTGATCAGGTTTCAGTTCTGGGGTGGATTTCTACCAGAAGGCCATTTCATTTCCTTTCCAAATTCAACAACCATCATGATGAAATCACTGGAGAGCAAGCGTAGAGGTCTATTTGGCTGGCAGCCTAGACAGATGGACTACAACACCAGGCTAGGACAACAACAGGCCTTCAGGACCATTCAGGCGAAGCACAGACATATACCACATGCGAAACACACAAACCGCAGGGAGATGGCCAATCCCACCGACTTCTCTGCCAAGGTCAGAGACCTGCTGAGAGAAAGTGTGTGGTAAGGTGTTTCTATATTCTTTTAAATATGATAAAGTTAAAACTATGTAAATATAAACTGCTGTTCTGTACCTGTTTCTTGCCTATTAATACAATTTTATCTGGTTAAGAAAGACGTAAATCAGAACAAGCCATTGAGCTGTGCTGAGAGTTTGACTCATTACAGTTACACAAGAGCCCAAAGTGCCTTTCACTCACATGCCATTAAAACTTGTTGAGGTAATTCCTCTCCAATTAGCCTCTCTGTGATATGAAGTCCAGTTAAGAGCGTGCAATAGAAGATGAAGCCACTCAGACCTGAAACCATGTTACACACAATTTCTCAGCTGAACCCACTTAACCCTCCTGTTGTCCTCATTTTCTGTTTACACCCCGTGTCCTCCGGGTCAGAATGACCCGTACCGTACCGTCCTCTTCCGCTTATCCGGGGTCGGGTCGCGGGGGAAGCAGCCTAAGCAGGGAAGCCCAGACTTCCCTCTCCATGGCCACATCCGCCAACTCATCTGGGGGGATCCCGAGGCGTTCCCAGGCCAGCCGAGAGATATAATCCCTCCAGCGTGTCCTGGGCCTACCCCGAGGCCTCCTCCCGGTGGGACGTGCCCAGAACACCTCCCAAGGGAGGCGTCCAGGGGGCATCCTGACCAGATGCCCAAACCACCTCATCTGGCTCCTCTCGA
>JAVQJG010104800.1:0-10084 GCA_036024015.1 Craterocephalus amniculus | reverse complement strand
TTAATTTTGTTTATGAAAAAGCTCATGAAATCATCAGAGCTGAGAGTTAAAGGAATACATGGCTCAACAGCACTACGACTTTTGGTCAGCCTGGCTACGGTGCTGAAGAGAAACCTGGGGTTGTTCTTGTTTTCCTCTGTCAGTGATGAATAATAAGCTGTTCTAGCCTAGCACAGGGCTTCCTTGTATATGATTAAAGTTTTCTTCAAAACTAAATGAGACTCTTTTAAACCAGATGAGCGCCATTTCCTTTCCAGTCGCCTTGATGCCTGTTTTAATAACCTCAGCTGGGAGTTAAACCAGGGAGCCCGAGTCTTCTGGTTAATTACCTTCTTTTTTAGTGGGGCAACATTATCTAATGTTGTACGCATTAAAGCTGATGCTTCATCGATGAGATGATCAACCTCTGTTGGGTTTAAGCTTAGGGAGCTCTGCCATATTTAAATACGACACTTGAAAATACAAATTAAACTGAAATTTTAATTTGGTAACAGCATCATCTGATAAACATCTACTATAACGGTTCAAATCCCACTCACCTGTGTATCCTCCTTGCCTCCAGTGTTGGCACAGCTAAAACTCAATTGTAAGTCTCTTTGGGTAAGTGACGGTGTCAGGTTGGCAAGAACCAAAGTTACGTGGCAGATCTCAGTCATCTACTGTTGGTCTGATCGCTGTTTGTTGCACACACATGCACGCGTGAACACACACAGGAAGTAGCTATATTAGTACTATGCATTCCACTGGGAGCAAAGCAGCGCTCCTCATTCTAGTATTAACTCAGTGTGACAATAGTCCACATTATTGCACACATTAAATGATTATATTGCCAGAGAGAATAAGATGTGATGTTTTTGTGGCAAAATAAGATGATTTCATGTGCGCGCTAATGTGAAACACATCTGCAACCAGTCAGAAGTGGAGCGGGGCCGTGGAAAAGCTGTGCTGGAGATCCAGCTGCAGGTTGGATCCACGCTATCGGTTCCTGATAGAGCAGAGACGGTGCTGAACAGCCAGAGGGATGGAGGGAGACTGCTTCTTGCCTTTGTTTATGCCACATGGCCATTTTTGGACACATCTCCCTGTCCGCTGCAGGATCGTGCACACCTGTGTGCACATCTAAGCAAAAAATTGTGAGGCCTAACCACGTCCAGTCTGAAATGACATGCGGTCATTTAAAGGGATAGTTCGGATTTTCTGACATGCAGCTGTATGATTTCCCAGCAGCATTAGAAGTGGATCAGCACTGACCAGGCCCCGACTTCGTCCCGTCGGCTGAGTTCTGTCCGTTTTTTCGTTTTGAAAGAAATACTTCAAAAATCACTGTGGGTTCAAAACAGCGATCATACTGAATCACAACATTACTTTAGCAAAAAAAAGAGGACTTTGTAATCGCTCTCCATCTCTATTTTCTCCCCGTTCATTTCACTGCTTTTCTCGCGTTTCCATGCTGGAATGAAGATGGCTGCCAGAGCAAAAGTAAACTCTGGTGTAATCAGCGCTTTTACTGTTACACACAGATTGAAAATGATACGGACGTGCAAGTATCTGGGCTGCGCTAATAAGATTGTCTCCGAATCACCCCGTTTTTCCCCGTTTTCCTGTCTCAATGCCAGTGGAGATAATGTGGGCACAAAAGTGGCAAGGATGAAGCAGCTTGGTGTGTGCGGTGCAGACTTCAGCAAGGACGATATATTCCAACAAAACAAGGAAAGAAGAAAAAACAGAAGAGTGCCGCTGTGCCAACACCGCAGGTAAGAACCATCTGCTGGATTAGACGTCGCTTTTTACAGATGCATTTAGATGAGGGGGTGTGTGAATTGAGTGTATGTGAGTGGATGGGGGGAGGAGGGGGGCAGTAGGGGTTCTCGGGGTGTGGGCTAACCGCTGGTGGTGGCCGTCTGGACGTCCCGGGTCCCCCCGGGTGGCGTGCTGGCCCTCATAATAAATTATATTGACATATGTTTTTATATATATTTATATTTATTATGAAATAACCTATAAACTTGTAGTCATCACTGTTTTCGGATCTGATTGAACACATTAGAGTTAGCCAATGCATTTTTACATTCATAACTTTTAACGGGATATTTATGATTATATTACAGTCATGTAAGCTGCTGGGAAGCCTACCTACCTTCTAAACAGATATTTATCCCTGTTTTGTCTAGTTCTAGTGCAGTTGTTCTTGTATAAGGTAAATTTTGATGAGTTTCTGATTTGCGAGCTACTTTGAATGGAACCAACAGAGCCTGCAGCGTTTTCTCAGGGCGGGCCAGGCCCTGGGCCAATCAGAAAGGTGGGCGGGCCTGATGGTGCCTTCCATTTGCCCTCGGAAGTCGGATTTTCCAAGTTACAAGTTGGAAATCCAATCCGAACGCAACCCAAGGTCGGAAATCCACCTCGGAAAGACGGGTAGTCCCACCAACCCCGACCTTAGCCGGTAAAGATCCGTGCTGACTGATACTATGGTAGGCTAGATTTATGTTTAAATGCTCTTATTTACCTGTACATAAATAAGAATTAAACATAATTTACAAAATGCAGCATGTTTGAAACCTAAATAAAAGCAATGGATGTGATCTCTTTGCTAACACTAGAAGCTCTTTGCTTTTAGCCTCTAAAATTTTAGCCTCTAAAATTACGACCAACTAAGGAGAATAATGGAGATTTTGCAAGTTTTCCAGCTTGGTCAACCCGAACGCTTTCAACTTGGATGTGACGTCATTCCCAGTTCCTAGTTCCCGCCTGCGGGACAAATGGAAGGCAGCATGGGCACAGCGTGGCGCTAACGTGGCCCCGACCCTGGATCACAGCAGACGTGTAATACTGTACTGAGCCGGCGCTTCGGTGAGCCTCTCTGTGATTGGCCCACACGGACTGCCACTTCCTGTCTGAAAACACAGTGTTTTTGTGTTCTGGATTTTGGTTGTTTTTATTTTGTTCTGTGCACTTTAAAACCAAAATCAAGCCATTTTAAAGTGATTTTTTTTTTTACAGTTTAAAGGTAAAATGGCTCATATTTCAATTTTAGTTAAATAAAAATTGAAACAAAGGAAATACTTCTGAATGTAAGAAGCAAAACATACGCTGATCTATCACCAACACTGGAATTATGTTTCAGACAAGTAGTGACATCAAAATCCTGACAGGCCCGTTTTATGATCCACTTTTATGAATGAAGCAGCTAAAAACAAAACGATGAAAAAGAGTCGGATGAATGATAAATGGACTTTATTTGTGCAGAACGTTTTCTGGTGGCGTCTGACCACATGAAGAGCTTTAACCCACCTTAGCGTGGATGACTGCATGTGGTTTTATATCCAGCATACAGACACATTTTGGGTTTTGAGAAAATGACTCCCAACAACATCACAATGAAGAATAACTCTGCTGGGTAAACATGAAAAAGTCCAAATATAATTTATGCAAATACAACAGCTACTACTGATAACAGACAAAAGCTACTATATGATTGTTATTATTCGTGTTTTTAGCCGGACAGCAAAACATAATACAGATTCTGCAGGATATTAAAGACGCTTCAATATGATGAAATCAATCAGCTGTTTGAAACGGTGGCAGATGTTCCTGCAGCACCGCAGGAACATCTGCCACCGTTCTTCTTTGCGTCGTTATTTGCGTGTGAAACAAGGCTGCAGTCGCAGTCTGAGGATGTGCGCCTGGAAATTCCCACTTAGAAAAAGCTTCCAGAAACGCCTCATTCCGGAGATGTGGGACCAGAACTGTGGTGTCAGTCTGTTTGCAGCGGTGAGACGCACTCAGGAGGCGTGTGCGTGTGCGCGCGCGCGCGTGTGTTTCATTCAGAGGGATTTAATTTACAACTAAGAAATGTGGAGATTTCAGTTCTTATTATGATGAATGTAAAGATGAGAGGAAAAATAAAGCAGAGCGCGTGCAGCTGTTCAGAACTTTGGGCTCTTCTCATCAGTGGAGGAGGAAAATACATTTTCCTCACTTCTGTCTGTGAAAAGAGTTAAAGAGAGACGGAAACTTCTCATCCTGAGTCTTTTCTACTGGAATGTTTGGTAATTTTTTTTATTCCTTTTTTCCCTTTTATCGCGTCCCTCCCCCACAGAGAGAGAGAGAGAGAGAGAGAGAGAGAGACGCGCATTATAAATCAGAAGCTCAGCCATTCCTTTAGACCGGAGAGCTGCGGCCGCTGCGCGCGCCGTTGTCAGACCGTCAGGAGCAGAAGCAGCGACCCGCTATGAGCCAGCTGCTCCCTGTGACTGGATTAACCCTCAGCTAGCTTCTGTGTGCCCAGCCCACCTCTCCGCCACAGCACCCTGACCCCCGCCCCCTCCCTCTGTCTAACTCTCAGCTCTGTTCTGTGGTCATGGAGCGCGCGCTGCTTTCTTTTTCCCGGGACATCTGACTGCGCTGAGGTGGACTCCCGGTGGATTTATGCTCGGCAGAGCCGCGATCGTCAGTCGGAGGGAAACTGGTGGAAGTTTGAGCTCCGGGAGGATGCAGGTGACGTCCTGGTGCGCCGTGTTCGTCTTGACGCACACGCTTTGCCTGGTGAGTTTTAGTCTTCTACGTCAACTTTTTCATCCTTCACACTGGTGCGAAAGCAAACAGAATTTTTTCCCCCCTCATTAATAAATAAAAGGCGTCTGGAATGCGCGCGCTGTACGCACGTGCACCTGCGGCAGAAAATATAGGTTTCATCTGGAGGAATAAAACTGAGTGAAAACAGAGAAGTGTAACTGAAAAGCAAGAACAGGTGAGCCGCAATCTGCTGCGTAAAACTGGAAACCTCCCGCTTCCCATGCGGGCCGGATGGTCCCCATAAACACAGTAACACACACTTTTATGTGATAAAATGTATAAATATTGATTAAAAACTCAGAAAATCTTCTTTATCGATTTCATACTTAAAAAAAAAAAGTATAACCCAAAACTAATCAGAGGTTCTGAAAGCGTCTCAAGGGGGCGCCATAATAATCCAAATCTCCCCGTCACATACGCACACAAACTCCGGGGATAATATTTAGATTGAGCTTTTCTTTTGAACTCAGCGAAGAAGTAAATGAGAATTTAGAGTAAATTTCAACTTATTTTAGAAAAATCCCCCTCAGCTCGATGCATCAGACACGGAAACGAAGCTTCGCCGGGTTTAACTCACAACATCTGAACTGGATCTCACATAAACGGGAGAAAACAAGTTCTATAAAATATTACATCTAAATATTCTGGCCTCTTGCTGTCAGATGTGTGACAGGACTGAAAACTATGATTGATAATAATTCCATATTTCTCCAAAGATATGAACATGCCTCTTTTTGAGTCTCATCTGAATATTCGTCATTACAGGTTAAACATGTTATCTACAGTAAATTCTCTGAATAATTACATTACAAAAAAGGCTGACTTGTTTTCTTGAAGAAATTAATACAAACTGCAGGGACATTTCTCTTTTTGTGTTCAAATATAAAGATAAAACAGTTTGTGCCCGTTTTATCCAATTTTGCCAGAATGGGTGAATATTTAACGGCATGTCTGACAGATAAATTAAATTAAATAAAAAGATGGGGCAATTGGGCAGCAGGTGGGTGTACATCTCCACCATTAGCATTTAAACACTTTCCTTCAAAAATATAAAGAACTGAGAATTGATTCACAGAATTAAAGGGAATAATGATTAGAAGGCTGAATTGTTTGCATTTCATTTAGATTTTTGTACAAATTAATTTATATATTTATATTATTCAAGATGTTTTGACACCATTTGATGCATGGCAATTTTTTATTTCAATTTAATTTAATTACATTTGATTAATTGAATTTTAATTTAATTTAATTTAATTTAATTTAATTTAATTTAATTTAATTTAGCTCCGTCTATAAAACACATTTCCCCTGCTGTGTTCCTGCTGTTTTTATTTAATAGACTCCGAACCTTGAAGTTAGTTCTGGAGATTTAGTAGCAGATCATTTAATATGTAAAAGTGTTTGTCTTAAATAAGGCAAGTTGGTGGCATCGGTCCTGTCCGCTGTGTTCTCTCCATAGAAAGATGTAACCGAGCACGCACACACACACACACACACACACGGAGCGAGCAGTAAAGGCAGCTTATTGTGCGACCGCTGATCCTCGGCTGCAGGGATTACAGCTGAACTTTGACGCTTTTACTCCGTGTTAAACTGTCTTGTCTCTCTTTAAGCTTCTTGTCTCCAGAGTCGTGTTTTGAGCCGATAAGAGCTCGGCCCAGGTAGACCACCGCCACGCACCGAGCCACGCACCGAGTGTGCACACGCCTCTGATAATTGAAAAGGATTCAGATCTTTCTTTCTTCATTATCTTGTGTTTCTAATTGAATCCATGCCAGCTGAAATGAGTTGAGGTTATATCTTTACATGAACTTCCCCCGACCTCGTGTAGCCCAGCTGCTGGTGCAGCATTTGTCTTTGCACAGGAACAGTTATACTTTGCATCCAGCTCTGAACAAATGAAATTCAACCTTTAATTGCAAAAATATTTACTATCTTTGGATCCTTGTCCTTTAGGGTTGGTAGAATGAAACAGTTGCTGTTTGCCGTCTGACTGCGTGTGAGTACAGTCAGTGGTCCGACACCTCGTCTCTGGTTTCTGCCATCGCCCCCCCTCCCATGCAGTGACTGAGGGACTATCAGACGTGGGAAAGGGGTCTGCCTCGTCAAACACCCTGAGAGGTTTAGAATAAAAAGGAAAGAAAGTCTCTCTGAGATAACAGCTGCATATTTCCCTCCTCCATGCCCCGAAAGCCCTTCACACACCTCATAATTAGCTCATAATATAAATAAAAAAGATTCATGATTCTGTCTGAAGCCCCCTGCGGTGTGACTGAAGGCACGCTCACACACAGCCGACACACACATGTGGCTGTGAAGTGAGAGCTGAGCAGAGTTCTGGATGTTTCCGTGTTCAGCCTGAGCCGCTCGGCTGCAGCAGCACATTTCCCCTCTCAGCCTGCTTCCATCCGTCAGTCTGACCCCCGCGTCTCACACATTCTGCAGGAATGACCTCTGCTTTAATTCAAGCATCCTCTGCTGTTTGCTCCTCAGAGCTCAGGTGCAGCGAAATGTAATGAACCAACCAAACTTTTTCAGTGAGGCGGATTTTGTTGTAAAACTGAACTCAGCAGTTTGACACATCTCTCATCTCTGGACACTAAAACAGACGGGAGGAAAACACATGGGACAGATGTGAAAATGACTCAAAGCTTTTCTAACTCTCCAGCTTTACACATATAATTATTTTAAAATGTCCGAATGAAAGCCTGAAAACGGGATAAAGAAGAGCCAGATAAGTAAGCTGGATTGTCATGACCCAGTTTGTCCATCAGAGGGCACCGAGCAGTTGCGTGTGACTCTGA
The DNA here is from genome assembly GCA_036024015.1 of Craterocephalus amniculus. Taxonomy (NCBI): domain Eukaryota; kingdom Metazoa; phylum Chordata; class Actinopteri; order Atheriniformes; family Atherinidae; genus Craterocephalus; species Craterocephalus amniculus. The sequence continues at coordinate 2,702 of JAVQJG010104800.1, read as the reverse complement.
AGTGTTCAGTGTTTCAAACCATTATTCCTCCATTAAAGATGATTAAATAAAAATAGTTATTAATATACAAAGGTATAGTATGTAATAAATATGAAGTAAATAATGAAGTCAAAGTAAAGCTGAAGCAGTTTGTTTAAACACAGAGATTTTATGAACTAATAAAACTGATCCGTCATTTTGTTGATGTTAAAACTGTGAAAATTCACTTCAACCTGCCTGATAAGGTGTGTGTTGTGGATCAGTGTGTGTTTTAAAATGTGACAGAAAAAGTCTCCTGGTTTGGTCAGAGCGCATCTGTGATGCAGCCGCTCAAGGCCCCGGAAAAATCTGTTCATGTTTTCACCCCATTTTATTATGACATTGTTTATAATGATCATATTCATAATATCAATAAATTCCTCTAATGCCATTTTTGGATGTTTTTTTTTATTAGCTTTTCTTCATTTGATTAAACAGCCAGGTTTATTTACCATGGCTCCATGCAGGAGATTAAACCTGGAGTGTCACACTAAGGGATTACACTTACAGCATAATAAAACTCAAACACGAGTAAATGGAGGCGTTAAGCGTCCTGGACACATGAGGAAGCAGAACATAAACACCACTTGCATACTGTAACTACTGCATTCATTAGTTTCACAATGCAATAATTGTGTGAAATTACATGAACAATTATTAAGAAACCTTATTTCTATCTTTTGCTGCAAAATAACAAAATAATATGACAAGAAATCAACCCCCAAAAAAGCAATCCTACATATTTAGACTGTGTTTCTGTCAGAGAAAACAGCTGGGGAGGCTGCAGCACCTCTGCTTCGGCCTTTAGCACTGTAGCTGCTGTTCGACACATTAATGATCCAAGAGCAGAAATAAAGCAACTGAACCACATATCTGGTAATAAACATGCTTTATTCTACAGACCATCCAACACACCCATTCGGTTACGTTTAACCAGAGAAACTATGAATTTACTTTTCTGTCCATCCGGTTAAAAGCTGAGCGAATGAAAGGTTTCTGGGAATCCCAGCATAGTTTCACATGTAATGATGAAAATGCAACAGCATAAACGTAACTGTTCCATCAGGTCCACACCAGCGTCATCGCCGGCTTGCTGAACATTTCCCTCTGCTGTGCGCTGCTCATCCAGCAGGGGGCGACCTGCTGGATGCTACCTGTGCAGGCCACGCTGGTATCCAGCAGGGATGATGTCATCGCTGCTCTACTTTCCCATGAAACCATGAAGGAAAACGCAGCACATGATCCCAATGTTAAGGATCTTTACCGATGATGATTGATGGTGGTTTGACACCGTGCTGTCCCCTCATCCCTCCGCCAGCTGGGGCGGCGATGAGCAGCTGTCCTTCACTTTACCCCCATGGTGATGTCAGACTTCTTATTGCATCTCTGATCAAACGTGATCACAGTTAGATCCTCACAGCCCTATAACACGTCCATGTGTAAATATTTGATTGATTAGCCTGTATAATCCATGACACGGCGTGCAGCCTTTGGATTCCTCCTCCACCTGCTTCACAGCCTCGCAGGTTCCCCTACGTTACTGCGTTCTCAGGGGTCACAGACTCAGGGACCCCACCATCCCAACCTGCTGCCACTGACCGCCCGGATGAGCGAGTCCTCATCGCTGCTGTGCAGTGGTAGCTTGGCCTCCTCACAAATTAAATGGACCAATCAATAAATAATAAATATGTGATTGTATGAATCTTTGTGCACTAAATCTTATACATAATTTAATCGGATGTTGCGGCCGAATGGGACGTTTTACAGTTCATTCCTTCATTTCATAGCCTTCACCTACATGGTTCATACACCTGTTGTATAAATCAGCGCAGAAATGCCAGAGAGGCTCGACGTTTTCACACTGTATGCAAAACATGTCTGAATTTTATTTATTCAATTTCTGCCAGAAACTCCAGCACGTCTGGTCCAGCCCGAGCCGATCTGGCCAGACATGGTTTGGCTTCTGGCGGCCTGAGCAGATGTATGAATAGGTTATAACCACAAGGTTCTGCAAACCCAGGTGTGTTTATATGCGAGGAAAACCTGTAGATTACGGTAGTGGAAATAAGGAAGGCTGGGGCGTGCACAGACAGTTTGTGGGGCAGGGGCTCAAAGGGAAAAAAGGCACATATATATATATATATAAATACACAGACGATATATATAATCGTGCCAAACCACCACTTTGTGACAGCTTTTAAAATATTTCAGTAAAATTAGGGGAACAGCTCAGTTTTGAACTGTAAACATTAAAAGGCTCTGGACAGTAAACTGACTGGTCTTGCCTCTAACCTTTCATCTTCATCATCAGCCTCCTCATCCTCCTTGCTGCTCGGTGGCTGTTTAACCCAGAAAAGTAGAGAACTGCTTCCCTGGGCTGCTTGTTCCCTATATTTCCTCAGTCTCTCCTTTCGATGCATGAATGCTGCAATTAGTAAATATAAAGAAGCCAACACTATGAATAAGCCTGCTTGGTGACATTACAACAGAACACACACACACACAGCTATTTTCTCTAGCTTTTAGCAAATAAATGACTGCTTTAAGTCTGATGTAAACCTACACTGATGTGTATCTCTGAGCCCAAACTGAAACAAGGTAGCCTACACAGTTTTCTTGGAGCACATAATTTACTTTCTACTACACACTCTCACACACACTTCCTCCAGGTGAGTCTTAAATAT